>JBDJHY010249871.1:0-10685 GCA_039654485.1 Withania somnifera
TGTAGTAGTCCTCCACTTCGGCTACGGACTACGGGGTTTGGTTCTCCTACTGGTGGTATAATAGGTGCCATCATGATCCGAGAAATTAGGCCGTGACAAGGAGCATGCAGGGTTACACATCTACTTTCCAGTACCCCTTTTGCATTGCATCCTTTCATGCTCATTTCTACTCTTTGGTCTTATGGGTAGGGTGGGGGGTGGGGACTGGTTGGTTTACTTGTATGCCTAGTTTTACCTGCTTGTAGTATTGAAACAGGTAGATCTAGTTGCCTTCTAGGCCTAGATACTGGTTACTTTTTGTACTTTATTTGTTGATAGATTAGCTGTTATTGGTCTTGTATTCCTCTTAATGGTCTCTTATTGTACTGGTTATGTTGGAGCTCTTGCTACGTGTTACGCTAATCGTGATTTTGCTTATGACTTAGGTCCTCTGTGTTATTCCCAGATAGTTGAACTTCTTTTGTACTTATTAGTTGATACCGTGATTACTTCCTCTTTACCTGTTATTTGATCACACTTTACCTTTCTTATTCGTACTTTTTCTCTATCAACTTATGACGCCTACTAGGTACCTATTATTTTTGGTACTTACACTACACTTTTGTATCTTTTTGTGATGCAGGTCCTAGTACAAGTCAGTAGGGCGAGTGAGATCCTGTTGGTAGATTTGAGATATTTTGAAAATATGGTGAGCAGTTGACATTCTTGATGACCACTTCTCCTTCCAATATCGAGTTTTCCTAGTTTTGGCCCAGGAGGGATACTTCATAGTTTTTTCCCCGTGGTCAATTGTATTTTGTACTATTCTTTATATATAGATGTTATACAACTACGATACCATGTTTTGTTTTTTTTTACTTTCTGGTATGTATTTTCGTAGTCTTGTTCTTGTTCTTCTTCTTATTCTCTTCTTGTACTTTTCTTTTTCTTTTGGCACTTGATACTGGCCCATTACTTAATGCTCTAGGATGAGGTTAGGCTTCTCTATAGGTGGGATGTACATACCATCACAACTCAATTTTTGTGTCGTTACAACTCTAGAGATGGTTGAACATATTCGTACCTAGATAAGATTGTTTGTTTTCGGACTCTCCCTATTTACCAAGGAAGAGAGGACAAGCACTTTAAATTCAGACATGAATATCATTCTTATGATGGTCCATCTTGAGAAAATAGAGGTTGATAAGACCAAAATAAAGGAGAGCTTTAGGAGTAAGAGGGAAAATACTGGCCAGTCAAAGTTTAGCTTGCTTAGGTCATATGGAGGACACATACCATCACAGTCGCAACAACCACATTAGCTATATAGCTAAAGGGGACCAACCTCATCTTTATCTAGTGCTCCCTCTCAGAACAACATGAATAAAAAAGTTAGCAGTTTAAAGGATCAAGCTCTTATTCTCAAGGTAGTTCAGCTGAGGGCGTACATACCCTACTTTTAGTAAATATGGTAAGACCACTCAGGGAATTTCTTAGCAGAATGGATATTTTTGTTGTGTCCAGCAAGACCATAGGCTCAAAGAGTCTCCTTCATCTAATCAGGGTAGTACAACTAATATGACTCAATCCACTTCTTCAGTGGCCCCAACAACCCACCCAACTCAGTAGGTGCATCTTCTAGCACCGATGTCGGTCAACACTAAAAACCAATTATACACCTTGGGGTTTAGAAAAGAGCAGGAGAATTCCCTAGATGTGGTCACTGGTATATTAAGTGTCCATTCTATTTATGCTTTACTATACCCCAAATCCCCTCTATCTTTTGTGTCTTCCTTTATACCCTGTCATTTTAGAGTCAATCATGAGATTCTTTTTGAGCCTTTGTCTGTCTCCACTCCGGTCGATGACTCTATCATATCTAAAAGATCTTACTGAAATAACTTAGTGTTAATTCTCCATAAAATCATTCTAGTTGATCTTATTGAGCTATACATGGTAGGCTTTGATAACATCCTTGTCATAGATTGTCTTCATTTATGCTATGCCACGATTGACTATAAGACCATAGTTTCTTGTTTTAAATTTCCAAATGAACCAATCCTTGAAAAAGAGGGTAGTGTATCTGTCCCTAATGGTTGTATCTTATATCAAATCTAGAAATATAATATCCAAAGGGTGCATTTATCATCTAGTTTGGGTTAAGGATTCTAAGTAAGGGACCCCCAAAATTCATTAGTCCCTGTAGCCAGTGACTTCTTAGATGTCTTTTCTGAGGATCTACCCAATGTTCTTCTAGATAAGGAGATGGACTTCAAAATATATCTTATCCCAGACACCTAACCTATCTCTGTTATGCTATACAGAATGACTCCAGCTGAGCTTAGAGATTTTAAGGAAAAAATAATAGAATATTTTAGATAAGGGGTTCATTAGGTCCAATGTGTCTCCCTAGGGTGCCCTGTCTTTTTTGTGCAAAAGAAAGATGGGTATTTCAGAATGTGCATTGACTATCGTTAGTTGAAAAAAGTAAATATCAAGAATAAAGATCCTATTCCCATGTTTTATGACTTGTTCGATCAACTTTAAGGGGCTAGTTACTTCTCTAAATTTGATCCCTATTCTGATTACAATCAGCTAAAGAACTGAGAGTATGCTATTCGTAAAATATCTTTAGAACTCGTTATTTCCATTGAGTTTATCGTCATATCCTTTGGGTTACTAACGATCCTACAACTTTCATAGACCTCATGAACAGGGTATTTAAGAACTACTTAGAACTGTTAATGATTGTCTTTATAGACAATATTCTAGCTTATTCCAACATTCAGGGGTCCTGAGTATGAAATCATCTCAAAGTTGTACTTCAGACCCTTTAGACATCAACTTTATGCCAAATTCTCTAAGAGTGAATTATGGTTAAGGTTTTAACCTTTCCAAGGTCATGTCATCTTTTAATGAGGGTATCTAAGTTGATTCTCAGAAAATAGATGCAATCAAGAATTATACTAGACCCACTCTCCCTCTAATATTCAGAGTTTCTTGGGTTTAGGTGGGTATTATCACAGATTTGTTGATGGAATCTCCTCTAGATGTCCTATTGACTAGATTAACATAGAAGAAGGTAACCTTTGAGGTGTCAGATTTTTGTAAGGGAATTTTTTAGAAGTTAAAGACTAAGTTGACTACAACTTCAGTGTTGACCCCTACTAGATGTTACAAAGGGTTTCATTATCTATTGGATGCTTCTTGGGTTAAACTCGAATGTGTTTTAATACAAAATGGTAAGGTGATTGCTTATGCCTCCAAAAAGCTTAAAGTTCATAAGAAGAACTTCCCGACTTATGACCTTGATCTGGAAACTATTATTTTTGCCTTAAATATTTGGATAAACTATTTTTATAGAGTGCATATGGATATCTTCCCTGATAATAAAAGTATATAATAGTCTTTATTCAGAAAATGTTAAATCTCCATTAGAGGAGATGGTTTGAGCTTCACGAGGAGATGGTTAGAGCTTCACAAGGACTATGGTAATTGTGATGTATCACTCAGGCAAGACCTTTTTAGTGGTTGATGCCCTCACTATATTGTCTATGGGTAGTGTGATCCATGTTGATGAAGATAAGAAGGATTTTCCTAGAGAGGTGCAAATGTTTTCACACTTGAGGGTCAAACTTGTTGGTGCATATAATGGAGGTATTCCAGTTTAGAATGATTTAGAATCATCCTTAGTGGTTGAATTAAAGTAAAAGCAAGGCAATGATCCGATATTGCTCCATCTAAAGGGTAAAATGCATTAGCAAAAGACACATGTATTCTCCCATAGGGGAGATAATGTGCTTAGATATCAAGTCCGTTTGTGTTCTAGATGCATATGGGTTGAGGTAGAAGATTTTCTTAGATATCAAGTCCATTTGTGTTTTAGATACATATGGGTTGAGGTAGAAGATCTTTTCTGATGCTCACATCTCCAGGTATTCCATTCATCCCCGTTTTACTAAGATGGATAGAGATCTAAGAGAGGTCTATTAGTGGAAAATAAAGAAGGACATAACTGATTTATGTCTAAGTAGCCTAATTACCAGCAAGTGAAAGTAGAGCACCATAGGCCTCAGTTGGGATGCAGAACTATTATATTCCTATGTGAAAGTGGGAAGTTATAAATACGAACTTTATTTCAGGTCTATTACATAGTAAGAGGAAACATGGCTCTATTTGGGTGATAGTAGATAGAATGACCAAGTAAGCTCACTTCCTACCTGTCAAGACTAACTTTTCAGCGAAGGACTATGGTAAAATGTTCCTTAAGGAGATAGTCAAAATGTATGATATGCCTTTGTCCATCATCTCAGATAGGGGATTCAATTTAGCTCTTAGTTTTAGAGATATTTTCAAGATGTTCTTCATACCCAAGTTCACCTTAGCACCTATTTTCACTCGTAGATAGATGTCCAGGAAGAGAGGATCGTTAAGAACATAGAAGATATGCTACGAGCATGTAAAATAAATTTTAAGGGTAGTTTGGATAACCACATACCTTTGATGGAGTTTGCATACAATCACAACTACCGCTCCAGTATTCAGATTACCGCATTTGAGGATTTGTATGGGAAAATGTATAGATCTTCTATTAAATGGTTTAGGGTTGGAAAGGTAGCAAAGGTAGGGTCGGAGCTAGTCCATGATTCTACCCAAAAGTTTCATATTATCAAGGATAGACTAAGGATAACTCACAAAAAATATAAGTCCTATGCAGATATAAGGAAGAGAGATTTGAATTTTGAGCTATATGATTGGGTTTTCCTAAAGGTGTCCTCATAAAGGGATTCATGAGGTTTGGGAAAAAGGGGAAGCTCATTCCTCGCTATATTATCCCATATCAGATTTTGAGAAAGCTTGGTAGTATTGCTTATGAGCTAGACCATCCAGTATACTTAGAAGTAATTCACCAGTCTTCAATGTCTCTATGTTGAAAAAATGTCTCGGTGATTGTTATTTGGTTGTGCCTCTATAGATATTCATATTAGAGATAATCTGAGTTATGAGGATATTTCTAGTTAGATCCAAGACCATCAGGTTTGTAGACTTAGAAATAAGTAACTAGCTTTGATCCAAGTTCTTTGGTGAAATCAGTCCGTAGAGGGAGCTACTTATGAAGCAAAACAAAATATGCTGACTAGATATCCTCATATCTTCCCTCCTAATCCATCTTTTGTGTGAGATATTTTATCCTCTTTATTTAGATAAAATAATTTAGTTTAGTTTCATGATTTAAATCAGCTTTTATTAGTCTTATCATATGCATTCATAATTGATGCATTCCTTTATACTTAGTTCATTTGGATTAGTCAGTTTCGTGTACACAGTCAACCCAGTACACAGTTAGTCAGCTTCAGTGGTCAAATTCACTATTGACCCAACTTTAGCCTTTATTCGTGGATGAATAATCCCAATGGGGAGATATTATGAGACCCATACTTGACTCAGAATTAGAATCCCAAGACGTATATTAAAAAATCATAAAATTTTAGACCTAGGTCACTGCGAGCTGAATCATGGCTCGTGAAGCTCACTTCATAAGTCGTACTGTCAATTTATGGTAAGTAAAATAGGAAATTGAATTTTTTGTTCAAATCCTACAAGCCACATTATGACTCGTGAAGTTGAAACCACAAGTAGTATTACTGACTTGTGGTATGTGCATCCAAAACCTTGAAATCCCATTATTTCAACCACGAGTCATTGTATGGACCCGTCAAAATCAGGTTCAATTCTAATATCCCGTATTTCCACCCCCTTGGACCACAACCTAGTGAGCCATGATCCTCAAACCATAAGTTATAAGTTTACTCATTGTAAATTGTAAATCGTTTTCCACATCAAGAATTTTAGGGCCAGCCTAGTCTTTTTCTTAGACTTTCAAGATAGACCTCTTGTTTTTTTGACTTCCTTAGGGGTTAACATAAATACCCAAAGGTAGATTTTCACCATTCTTCAAACTTAAAAATAAAAATACATTTAAAATCTATTTAGGCTAAACGTAAGGTTCCTCAGAATATTAAGGACCTCAACAAGTATCTAGATAAAAGACTTCAAATTAGGTATGCGGGACTTCAACAAATGCTGCCTTCCATATTTGTAACCAAAACCTTTAGTCTTTTAGTAGATTACATAATTGAAGAATTTATAATTTTATTACTCATTTTTATTCACCTTCTCTACTTGATTCATGTTTAATTATACATGTTTTTATAATTTCATACTTGTTCATGATTTAATTGCTTATTCTATAATTTATATGCTAAATTTCATTTTTGAGTTTAATGATCGAAGTGTCTCAGGATTGAACTAATGAAACTCATGATTTAGGATGCTCAGAGTCAAAATATATTAATTTATGACTTGAAAAGATTTATCCTAGTTTAGAGAAGACATATAAAGCTTTTCTTAGAATTTCCTAAAATACAGGATAATATATGATCACATGATGTTAAACAAAGAAATAGTAGTGTATAAAAGACTAGAACTTGACAGAAAGTTAGTACAGTTCGTAAGGTTAGTTGGTACTAAGATAGGTCCTACTAATCTTACCTGGAGCAGTCAATCAGTTTTTAGTTTTTGGGAGTTGTAACAGTATTGAGAGGATGAGGGATTTGTACCTAAGTCCTAGAAATTACGTGCCACTATAGGATGATATTCAGGCTTATATGTCATTATTTCATACTTAGTGAAACCTCTAGGAGATAGCGGAACCTATCTCCCATACTCGGGGTAAGGTATTGGTAGACCTCCCTGCATAGGGTTAGATGTTGGACTCCATTATGCTTACGCGAGTTTATGCCGGTTATAAAAACTCCCAGCAGTGTTGAACTTGCAATTTGTCCCAAAATTTTACAAATAAAGTGTTTACCAGTTTACTCTATTTTGTTGAGTTCAACTTATTTGAGTTTATCTCTTATTCAAAGTCAATGATTTACTTATCTTAATAAACTGTGGTAACTACTTTATCAAATTGTAGCATGGTTTATTTATTATTTGAGATACATTTTAACTTCAGTTCCATGTACATTGTTATATTTACGTCTTAGACAATTTGTTATATTTTGTAATCTTGCATACCAGTATATTATATGTACCGATACATATTCTATACCTGAATTCCTTTATAAGGTTGATCCAGCTAACCATCCACATGTTCAGGGTTGACTAGATCATAGCATTTTAGATACTTTAGTGGTGAGTCCTCATGATTCCATGACCAACCTTTTCCAAGGTTTTAGTAGTTAATTATGTTTTCACTTTAGTTTGAATCAGCTAGGGACCTGTTCTCGTAGCTAGTTATAGTACTTAGTAGTGGCTTTCAGACTTAGACAATTATATAAATTCTTTGTTTCGATGTATTTTCATTTCTTGATTTTTCATCTATGCCTACTTATCTACTTGCTTTTGCCAGTGTTACTATTATGTTTAGTGTATGCATAATCCACAGTTGGTCCACCAGGTAGTTCTGAATGCCATGTCCATGTAGGGTGTAGACTCGGGGAATTACACCAGATCTTAGTTCGGGGTTTGCTTTGATGAAATTAGAAATTTCCTATATTATATATCTAAATGGTCTTGGGCATTATTTTCTTCTTACTAACTAAATGTTAGAAAACAAGTAAGAAAACCACTTATTTCCTTTTAAAAAAATACCTTCCTTCCAAATAACCCTTTTATGTATAATTTGATTAGCATAAATCACAATAATAAATGTGAAGGTTTGACCTTGAAATTTGATATAAAATTATAGTTTTTTTTTTCAAAACAAAAATCTTGAAGGCTGGAGGTACTTTTTTATTGTTTTATTTCATGTTACAAAGTATTATAATGCTTCATTTTTTCATAGCTATCTCTAATCATAATTTACTTTCCTATTTTTTCTTTTTATTTCTTGTGAACAGAGGTGATTTATGTTGCATTTAATTAAATGTTTATTCCTTTCTCTATTTTGAATTTTTTTTATATATCTATCATGCAATTTTTAATATCAATGAATTTGGGTGTTATAGGGAATTTGAACTGATTCTTTATCAAATTATGGTAAAAATAGCTTCTTGTAGTAAAGTAATTAACTTTGCATAAAATAGATATTTATAATCCGACCCTTCCTCGGACTCTGCATATAACAAGAGCTTTAGTGATGTCACAACATAATTTATCGAATCATTATGGCACCTACTATCCCATGGTAGGAGAACTAATCCTGTAGCCCAAAGCCGAAGTGTAGGGCTACTATGCCAATAACGGGATACACACATGCAAGAGAATGAGGTAAATAGAAGGGAGAGAAAGTTAGAGAGACAAAAAACATAAAAGAGTCAACAAGACCTGGTACCAGTGTATATACAGGCCTACTAAGTATAGAGAACATGTACAAATCTACAATACAAAGCCTATTATCGAAATACAAAAGAGACAGAATGCAAAGCTGAAGAGAGTAGGAACAGCTAGAAGTCCGAAGCTTACCCTGTATCTCTGAAAGAAAAAGCAACGAGGAGGCATGAACAACTAAAAACAAAATAATGTCGGGTATTAGTACTTGATCTGCACCAGGGGAACACAAATGAATAATGAGTATAAGTTACCAACGCAATAAGTACCAAGTAGGCTTCGGGGGCCCATTAGGCACATAATAAATATAAAAGCAGTAAATAAGATCAATATAAGAAATAAGGTCACAGAAGACCCTAAAACATCACAGAAAGTTATCCACATAAAAAGCAAACAAAAAAGCTGATAAGGCATGGTTAATGCAAGATAAAACAAAGAACATGAACTTAGGTAGGAGAGAAAGAATGTATCCAAGGCCCTTGCACCAATACTGAGATAACAATAGTAAAGTCAGACAAGATAAATAGCAAAGGTACTAAGGGGATATAGGTGGTGTACCGGTAACCTCAAGAAACAAGATGATACATCGAATAGATCCACACATAAGTAACCCACCAGGTAAGGATAATTAGTAAGTAAAAGAGTATGACTAGCTCTAATAGTAAGTGAAGTAGTACAATAAGTAAAACCCAACGAAGTCCCCCATAAGAATGGTAGAGTACACAGAAGTGTAATGACCCGTTAGGTTATTTCCTTGATTTCTATTTTTCTGTGCTTAGAGATATCTGGTAGTTTCCCTAAGTAATTTATGACTTGCTGAGACCAGTAGCTCAGTGCCCTGCCAGCTCATTTACCTGTTATCTCAGTTTTCCTGTTTTGAAGCATTAGTTTTAAAATACTGGAACTCGATAGTGAAATTTTAGTAAACCCGCTCAGAATTGAATTTTGAAAATTCCTTAGCTCCGAAATGCTAAATTTGTTCTAGATGGACCTTGTGTCCTAGGTTTTTCATTTTGAGTTTGGGTTTTTTTGTGGAAATTCAGCCCAACCAAAGCTCATTTTTGAGCTTGGTTTGTATTTTGATGACCGGAGTGTTGGATCAGAATTTCAATGGTTCCATCAGCTTCAGAATGTCAATTTAGGTTATTTGAGTCATTAGTTCTAAGGGTATTCAGGCTTGTATTAAGTTGGTTTGTGGAAAGTCCTAGGATTGGCTCCTTTAAATTCTTTTTGAGTTTGGGGTACTTTTTTCTTAAACAACCACGGTTGGTCATTTTATCAATTTTGTTGAGTCCATAGTGTGTTTCCACGAAAAATGCACTTTTGGTTTGGTAGAATTGGACTCAAGATGCTCGTTTTAGGACCCTCTGAGTACTCCTATTTTGCTAAGTGTAGTTGCAGGTTGCAGACCGCACCAACACCCCTTGGTCACCCTGGAGAGGTCGCCCCAGCACCTAAGGGTCCACCCTAGAAGGGTCTCCCTCAGTGGTCTAAAGGGCGGACCAGTGGCCATTACAGCCTACAAATAGGGGTTCACCCTTCACTGTCCAGCATTTTCTTCTTTATTTTATTATTTTGACCTGACTTTATGAGCTGAGTTTTGAGTCCTTCAAGATTAGGGGAGTAAGAGGGAGTTGCATGTGTGATCGTGTGAGTTCTTAGTGCAAGTCATTTCGGGTATTTCTCGTTATTTCCACTTTTTTTTAGTTTGTGTAAAATGTTTTTTAATTCTTTAATTTTGACCTTGTTTTTTCCTTCTATTCGTTATCGCCTTAAGCTAAAATTTGGACCACGAGTCCCCCAAGATGAGGGCTTCACACTGGTACATTTAGTGTAATTTTTTAGGCTATGGGGCTTGCTCACCTAGGTTGCTAATTGCAATATGGGTGTCATTCTTCATGTTTTGATCCCTGGATTTGTAACTGTATAGGTTTGGGTGACATCTCTTCTGTTGGAGCTTCAGGCCTACATTGCATGCATTTCAGGGATTTTCTCCGATTCCCAGGCAGGCTATGTTTATTTATGTACATTGTATACTGGGTTATTATTGTTCTTGTAATATGACTAGTAGTTTGGGATGGGTTTTTAGGTTGATCGTTGTATGTTAGATGATATCCTTTTTTCAATTCTGAGGGTCCGTGAGAGGGCATAGAGGGTGAAGGGTTGTATGCCTTTATCCTGGCCCCACCGTATGACGTTTACAGACCTTGGGAACTATTCTAGTGGTTGCGCGATGAATGTGCTGAGTTCTTAGCCGGTGGCCTTTTGCCAATCCTAGACTCCGTTTACTTTCCATTTCCATTATTTGTATTATTGTTTCTATATTGTGTCGAGACCCTTATATATTACTATTTGGATAGTTATTGGCACTG
>JBDJHY010249882.1:0-10685 GCA_039654485.1 Withania somnifera
AAGATGCTAACTACTAATATTAGAAAGGAAAATTTGGGACCTAAGTAATAAATCTTATGCACAATTTTCGTACAAAAGCACCCAACTATCTCATAGTAATGAGAAATGAACCAAAGAAAGCATACTTAAACTCCAGCTAAGTAAAATAGTACCAAAACAGAAATTGAAGGTAAATGATACTAACAAAGCATAAATAGAGAATACAACCCAAATGGCCCCCCATAAGACCACTGGATACAATCATAAAAAAGCATAAAAAACCTACCTAACGTCCCATCCCACCATTAGGCACAAAGAATACAAGTAAGATATTATGTTGACTCCCCTCTTAAGCCCAACAAGCATAACCAACACAAATAGAATGAATGCATAGGGTGAGAAAAGTAAATCAGTACATAACCAAAACTAGGAAGACGCGCTTCAAAATCCATACCATGGGTCATTTCTCGAGGTTCGCACCTCATAATCAAAAGTGAGGGATTGTGCCCTGAAGTTCCATGTAACATAATCAATAGTGGGACCACTTCCTAGAGGTCTTTGCCTCATAATAAATTGGGGGACCATGCCTTGAAGGCTCACTCCTCATAACTAATAGTGGGGACTTCCCATCAGAAGTCTATGCCTCATAATCAAAAGTAGGGACCATCTCGAGGAGGTTCGCACTTCATAATCAATACTAGGGACCACACCTCAAAAAATCATTCCTCATAATCAATAAAGTAGATCGTGCCATGGATGTCAGCTTGTCATAATCAATAGTGCGAATCGTGACTATGAGGTCCTCCCCTCATAATCAATAGTGGGGACCGCACCCAGAGGACCTTGCCTCATAATCAAGCTATATGAGGTCGCGCCCCTTAGTTCCCAAGATAGAATCCTGCGACAGTCAAAGCTTTATACTGATTATACTCTAAGTCTAGTTCTTACCACCAGGTGGTCATGACATATGTATACATATAAGTACAGAAACCTATTTCAGTTTAGCCTAAAAATCTTTCCAATTTTAGTCAAGCCCGATAAAACTCTTTTTACAAAAACCCCGATCTGCGCCCGTGCTTATCCTACAAAAACTCAAAACTAAAATGTATAAAAACAACACAAAAATAATAAATAAACATATAATGCAATAGGATCAACCAGAGGCCAACAACTAAGGACTTATCTCACTCACTGAGTCTCGTCATGGACTAAGAAATCCACTAGGAGGCAACCTGCAATAATGACAGGACATGCACACATAATCCAACACCCTCTATATTCCTCATAGGTCCCCAGAAAGAAGGTAAACAAGTGTGAAATCAATAGAACATGTCATCCAAACTAATAACCATCTCACACAACTAGCCACACCAAAGAAGCATTTTACAATAGACCAGTTGAAAGAAAAGTAACCCTAGCCTATCTGGGTAAATCCTCAAAAACCGTAAAATACTGACCTAAAGCTCCAACAAAAGCCGAATCCACTTGAAACTATCAAATTACATATCCATGGGCCCAAAAGTTAATAATAACACTCATATTGCTAAGTATAATTTAGGTAAAAAATCGAGCCTAAAAATGGCACGTTGGCCCTACGACCTGAAAAATAAACTAAAAATACTAGCACCAAGGACTCAATTAAAGGAACGTATGGTTCAGAAATGATATTAATTGAACATCTGGATGGTCCTCAATTTGCCAGACAAAGCTTATGTAATGGGTGAAAAACATTACAATGAATAAAAAGGAAAAAAAGAACAGGAATCGACCTTAAATGCGATAAAACAAACACCAAAGCATTCCCTAAGAAGTAAATCCAAAAACTAACTTAAAATTAGAGGTGGATGGGAGAAATTCAGAGAAGATAATTATTTTCAAAGATTGTTGGTATATATAGGCACTAGATGTATGCATTGCGATCGCGTCCAACTGCCTAGCGATTGCGACCAGCTAGATCCCAGCTCATCATGATCCCATCCATAATCCAGAAAATCGTGATGAACAATTTTCCATAGCCACACAATTGAGACAACTACTCTGCTATCGCGATGAACAAGAACATAGAACTACACAACCGCAATGAACAAGAACCTAACCTTCTGCCTTTGCAAATCAAGCCTACGAAACCGTGATGAAGTCATTATGCCTACACTTTGAAGCAAGTATCTGTGCCAATCACTAAGTCTTCCCTTCAAGTAAACAACCATTTTCAGCAATTTCCAAAAGCTCCCAACGAGGGCTCAGAATGGAATCAGGCATGGATTTTAGAAAACTAAATATGCACACAGCATGAAAATGAAACGTGGGACTCAACGAAGTCATCAACACGACCATATGATATTATTTAAGAAAAATATATCCCCATACCAAACTGAACCAAAACTAGCCAAAAACCTAACTTCCCATACGGACCCTCAAAATGAGCTCGGGCACCTCCCAAAGTGCACCAATGAACAAACTAGCCCAAATTACCATTTTGGAGATGATGGAAGCATCAGAATTCAAATCCAACACTCCAATCACAAAAAATACCACTTAGTCTCTAAAATGAACATCGACTGAACTAAATTTCTACAAAACGGCTCAAACACAACACAAAAGCTCCAAGACATGAACTAAGGGAAAAAATAGCCAAATGTTAGCAATCTGAATCCAATGAAAAAGTCAAAATTTAATTCCAAGCGCGTTTACTAAGAATTAACTCTAAGGTTCCACTATTTCAAGGTAGGCCGGAAAACTGCGATAACAAGCTATTGAAATTAAACAAAATTAATGGTCCCAAAAAGTCATGAATGACTTGGGAAAGTTAACAAAAATTCTAAAACACAGAAGAAACTGAAAGGCAAGTAAATGACCATGTGGGTCATTACAATTTAGGTAGAAAATTTCTCTTTTATGTTCGAGGATGGACATTATTTTTTTATGGTGGATGTTGTATTGACCCTCAAGGTATTTTTTTCATATTTTGACTATTTTGCCTTTATAATAGTTGAATTATATCAAACTAAGTTTAATTCCATGGTTGGTTTGGGAATGGAATGAGTTTTGATTAAGATTTTGGAAAATTAATTTTTAAAGCTTTAAAGTGTGAAATATGGAACTCTAGAGTTCATGACCCCCCAAAAAATAAGTTAGTTCTATCAGCTTTGGAATTGTGATTTTGATCTAGTAAGACCTTTTTTCATGTTGGGTTATTTTGAATGGCTTGATCGGATAAAGTTGAGCTTTAAGGGAAATGGGTGACTTTAGTCAACATTCAAACTTAGAATGATAGGATTGAAATTACGATGGTTCCATTGGACTCGAGAGGTGATTTTTGGCCTAGAATGAGGTCCCTTTTAGTTTTTGTAGGCCCCAAAAGCATTTTGAACTTTTTTGTGAAAAGTTAGTTTTTAGGCTCTTAATGGGTATCGGGTAAAGAAGACCGACTCGTGGAAAGTAGACAGAGACAATGTTGATACAAACCTATGAATAGGAAAATAAAAATGGGTGGATCTATGTACCCTAAGAATAGAAGCTACAGAACCTAATTTTGAAGAAGACGTATTGCCCGAAGTGGGCATGCTGCAAGAGCGTAGGTGAGTGATAAGCATAGGAGGTGTACCCAAAGGGTAGCAACAATAGTGTGGTTTCCGTTGCATCATTGAGATCTGCAGGGTGGCAGGTACTTTGACTGCCTTGTATCAAATAGAGAGAAGGGGGTGGTAGGCTTAGGAGGGCTTGAACTGACTCATGTTTTGATGTTCTGTTGAGACCTGAACATTAAATTTAGTAGGTTTGCATATATTGTTCATGTGTGTTGGGTTCCAAACAAACCATGAGGGTCCATTCATAGTATTTCAATATGGATGATTTTTTTTATTTCGAAGCTATTGTCATTGACCTGTAAATCTTCTAATAACCAATTTATCAGTGGTTTATAAATCAGCCATTAGGTCCGATAAACTAACCAGGATTGATAAATTGGCCATTTTGATTGATATATCATCACAACTGGTATATAATATGGGAATTTTCAAATCTCACCCAAACACTTCGTGTTTTCATATATAAAAGACTATTTTCTCATATTTTTGCAATATCAAAGATGAATTTCAAGTCTAATGTACTTGGTAATGATTTCTAACACCAATTCTTGTATTTAAATATGAATTTAACTTGAAAATTATTATTTTTAATAGCAAAAAAAGGAGGAAATTTTTCCATGAACTCAAAAACACTATTTTAATTATTTGAACTACGAATTGAGATAGGTTTTCTACCAAACATGATATCTAGATTTCTCAAGTACCAGGTAACATGTTTTTACAACAAAAATCTAGTTTTGACCCCATGGGCCTGGGGATAGATTTTCCATAATATGGGTTGATGGGTATTAATTTTCATGTTTTCTTGTGTGTATTTTGTTTTTAACTAGATTGCACTCGTTTGAAAGATCTAAGGAAGGGCAAGGCACATGATTGAGATATTTTCTTCACCTCTAAGGCAAGTTAAGATTTATTTGGTATTTCTATAAATGGTTAACGAGTGCGTACTATTTTATTATAAATATAGATAAATACGTACTTCAGAGTTGACATTATCAAGTATGTTGGATGTAAAATTAACAAGTTTGAGATAATGTGAATTTTTTATGTAATTATTGAATCGGGTATACTTGATTTGTGGTATAACTTTCTTTGATTTGACTCATGTAACTGGAAAAGTTATCTTGATAAAGAATTGGGGATTAGTTATATACTTGTATTTGGAATGGCCCTTGATAGATTATTGATACCCTTATTGTAAAAATTTTGATGCTCGTGAGGCTAAAATTGATATAGAAAAGACATTCTCGATAGCGGTTGCCTATAAATGGCTGATATTATTGATTTGAGATTGATATTGTGATATCATATTAATTTTTGCATTATAATTTATCACTATATAAAACTTGAATATGAGATTGAAGTTATGTCTTTTGAGCTATGCAAAAAGACTTGATGGACTGTTTGAGGTTCATATCCTATGTCTAATTTTGGTAGACATTATGAGGTTCTTATCAGGATGTCTGAGATATTGATAGATAGTCTGAGTTTCTAATTGGGATGTATGAGATATTGATAAACCATGTGAGGACTGTTTACAGAGGTTGTGAAATGCTTAGCACATGAACCTCAAGAGTCCCTCGTGGTTCTTGACTAATACATAAATAAATTCCAGCCGATGTGTACGGCACTTGCATTATTCATTATTTTCATTTGATATGTGGCATTGTCTATTGGTTCATATTAACTTAATACTTGATATAATCTGATCTGATTGATCCTTGAGATTATGTAATATTAAATAATTCCTTAAGATTACATGATATTAACTGATTCTTATAGATTATCCTTACTTGATGATGACTTGTAACAGTTTGGTCTCTAAACGATATCATGTGACCTTTGTTAATAACTTATTATGATTTGAGGTTGTCACCTATTTTCTGTGACTTAGGGTACTGTGTATTCATTAGGATTCGTGTATATTGATTCAATACCATTGACTGGGCTGGTGTATTAGTTCATAAATTATTGTAGGTTGTAGTATTTGGAGGATCAGATCGTATCAGGGTCTATCGGTGTCTCTTTATCGTTAGACCAGCTGAGGACACTGCTAAGTACCATTATTTTATGCTCACTCCTTTCTTTTTTCCATATTTTTGCATGTGTTGAGCCCCATACTTAATGATTCCCTCTATATCCCATCAGTCCAAGAGCAGTTTAAGAATTCAGCGGTAGATGATTGTCTCTTCATCAGTTGCTGAAGTCTTCCCACATATCTTTATTTTTCTTGTGTCGTTATATTACAAAGACTCTGTTTCAAACATTAGAACTTCTTTGTAATGAATTCATTAGTGTCTTGTAATACAGTGGTAGCCTCATCTTGGGGGCATTTATCTACACATACTGTTGTGGATTTCTGCATTCTAGGTGTTATGTTTATCCTATTTCCTCTTTTACCTTGTTTTTATTTAGTTTGGATGACCTATCGGGTTTGGGAATGTAGGTTCCTCACATTCAGTTTTTAGGTTGTGATATATCTTTAAAGGATTACCCAATATTTTGGTCTTGAAAATCCCCTTTTTGATCTTCTAAAAAAAGTATATAAAGCTCTATGTTTGAAAATGGGTAACATAAAATTAGCACTAGTAAAAGAACTTTCCCAGTGATTTACTGACCGTGATCGCTTCTGTAGACCGTGTTCACAACTTTTCTGACCCTATCCTATCATAATCATGATGGACTAATCACGGTGAAAAACAAGAAACTAATCATGTTTAGCTCGCTCAACTCTTCGCGAGCGCGAACCTTTTGCCTCGAACGTGATGTATACGAATCCCAACCTCTGTGAAATGGAACCTCCTAGTTGCGATCATGATGAACAATAAGCCATACTTTTGGAAAATGCGGCAAGATGGTCGTAAACCTGAATAAGAGAAGGTGGATTGTACTAGAACATCAACAACAACAAAAAAATTAATTGAGAAATGCCCCTAATAGACCTTGGTATTCGTTCAGAACTCAGTGCACACAAATCATATATGCAATCATACCAAATTTGACATTTTGGACTCAAATAAACCACTAAAACACAAATTCAGGATTTCTTTGACCCGTATCCCTTATGGGTCTATTTAATAAAGTTTTAAACAAAAAGACCAAAACACCCTCGGGACCCCATAAAAATAAACGAGATCTTATTCTAGAATCAAAAAATCCCTCCTAAAATAAACTAAACCATCGTATTTCAAATCACAGACTCTAACCTTGAATGTTAATTTACGTCAACTATTTTCCTTAAGCCTATGACTTATCTCATCAAACAACTCAAAATCTACACGAAAAGGCCAAAACTAAAAACTAAGGTCCTCTTAGATCAAATTTTGCATTCCAAAGATAATGGAACTGACAGGTTTCTGATCCAAGGCTCTGAACTCCAAAAGTGGACTAATGTCAACTATTTCACACTTTAAGTTTAAAAAAAACAAAATTTCCAAAACTAGACCATAGTTCCCTTTCATTCTTAAACAAACCATAGAACCTAACTTATTTTGACATAATACAACTACGAAAAATGGAAAACAGTAATTTACATTGAAAATGAGAAAATGACCTTGATGGTCATTACACATACCAAGTCTAAGTTCAAAAACATATTTGCTTTTTCAGCCTTCCTATCTTAGATTGCTCCCAAAGCATCAAATATTCACTTAAGGATACTATATGGATCAATGTATACGAGAAAAAGAATTTTCAATTGCATAGGAACAAGGCTTTGCACTTTGTTCCTAAGCATATGGTAAAACAATCATGAGGACCAGGTGAGTCTTCAGCAACAAATTGGATGTTGTTGGAAAAACAAACCATAAATAAAGCAAGGATAGTTATTTTGTAACGACCCAAAATCTCATGTCATGATGGCGTCTACAACCCTTCTATGACAAGCCTAACCCTAAAGCTCGAAGTTACGTGCAATGGGCTATAAACTCTCAAAATAAACCAAGGCAGCAAAAAAGGTACAAACCATCCATAATAACAAAAGTCAACAAGCAATCATACAAAACTCAAATCCCAAAAACCTGGTGTCAGTGGCATGTGGATCTACTATCCAGGATAAATGAAAGATACAAAATACAATATCTCCCCTAACGGGTAATACAATATAGGGCCTGTTGTGGACCGAATAAAACAATCCAAGTGAAGGAAACCATGATCGGCTTGGGAGACAAAGCTCACAGAAATCAACTGGATCTACTTTGCACAATCCCCCGATGTTGATAACCCATGCCTCTATCTGCATCACGAAAAAGGTATAGAAGTGCATCATGAGTACCAAACAAGGTACCCAGCAGATATCATCGGCCGACTAGGTTAAGAATAATATGCGAGTGATAAAACGAGGAAGTAAAATAGGTCGGTAATAGTACAGAAATAATAAGAAAGCGGTTAAACTGATAATAAGCAGGAGAGTAAGATATCGAATGTACTAATATAAAACTACATGAGCCAAACAGGATAGATACAAACTACAGAGTCTAAATTTTGAAACTCGTAATAAGGTAAGGAAACATACCTATGCTCCATCCCAGTCAAATCTCACTAACCATGATACCATGTATGCAAGAACCAAAAATAAAGATCGAATAGAAGGATACTACTAAATGAGAAACAAAAGTGAACACACAAGAACCTATAGGCATCCCATACCACCAGTAAGTACAACCAGCACAGCATATCTATACTGGCGCCCCATCCCGCCTGTTGGCACAAACAATACAATAAAACCCACCTTAACTCCCCCTTAAGCCTAGTGAGCACCCACCATACCAAAAGAAATACATAGGGGTGAAAAAAAGTAAAAAAGAACCGTATCGACCTCGGGCACACACCCCCTGTCCATGCCAAAGTCAAAATAAGGGCCCAACCCTTTAGCGTCAGTATCAAAACAAGGGCCAAGCCCTTTAGTGCTAGTATCAAAACGAGGGCCCAACCCTTTAGTGCTAATATCAAAATAAGGGCCCTGCCCTTTAGTGCCTGTAACAGTCCAAACAGTAAATATACAAGGTATCAATATAGAAGCGATAATAAAATAAATAAAAATGAAGACAAAAAATAAATGGAGTCCAGGATCAGTCAAACGCCACTAGCTAAAAGCTTATCTCACCACACTCGTCGCATAACAAAACAAATAAATTCCAGGGTCAGTAGCCCCCATAAGGTGGCCAAGACCTGGGCATGTGACCTTTCACCCTCTATGCCCTCTCACGGGGCCCCCAAAATCCAATAATGAATATCATTAGAGAACGAGGATCAACCTAAGTCACCAAGCCTATACTTCTATCCATGTCATAAGAATAATAATATTAACCAAATATACAGTGTACAAAATAAACCTAGCCTACCTGGACGATGACAAAAATCTCTGAAGTACGTGCATGGTAGACCCAAAGCTTCAACATGGTCGATGTCCCCCGACACTAAACAAGTTAAAAGTTCGAGACCAAATATGAATAAGAAGACCCATATCACACAAGTAACTGAGGTCGGGACATGGGGCCTTCAGCATGGAAATACAACTAAACCACCAGCAGATAACCCTCAGTTCGGGGACTCATGGTCCCAAAATAAGCCCAAGGAGAGATTGAGAATGAAAGGACAACGAGCTGAGATGAATGGGTGAAGCCCAAACTTAAGGGCAGGGGCTGCTGGGGTAGTCCCTATCGAGGTGACCTTATCGAGGTGACCTTATAGACTAAAGCAAGAACAAGGGGTGTAAGTAGTCAATAGAGGTATACCAAAGAAGGCTTGGTGAACCTTGCCGAGGTGACCTCACCAAGACGACCTCATCAAGGCGACCTCGGGTACTAGTGTAGCTTCTCCAAGATGACCTCATCTAGACTACCTCGAGACGCTGGCATTTCTTCGCCAAGGTAGCCTTATCGAGGTGACCTCACCAAGACAACCTCGGGATGCTGGATTTACTTTATTAAGGAAGCCTTACCAAGGTAACCTTGCCACGATGGCCTCGTCAAGGCGACCTCGGGATGCTGGGTTTCTTAGCCATGGTGGCCTGGCCAAGGTGACCTTACCAAGATGGCCTCATCAAGGAGACCTCAGGGCACTGACATTAATTCTCCATGGAGGCCTCTCTAAGACAACCTCATCAAGGAGACCTTGCTAAGACGACCTCGTTAAGGCGACCTTGCTAAGACAAACTCGTCAGGGTGACCTCGGGGCGTTGGGGCATTCAGTGATCTATAGAAACCCAGGGGAATACTCTAAGGGTCTCAAGCGAGCCTCAGGAGCCCCCAAATCTGGCAACCCCAGAATATATTTGGGGAGGGGAAAAATAATATAAAGCATTAACCATATAGAATTCAGGAATTTCACATAATCCAACTGGGAAGTAAGGATAAAACATCTATACACCAATCTGGGAAAAATGGTGAAATGTCTATAAACTAATCTGGGAAAAAGATGCTAGAACTCATGAATTGAACCATAAAACATCTACAAAACATCTGCATACTGGGACTAATGAATTGAACCATAAATCATCTATAAAACATTTATAAAACATCTACATGCTGGAACTCAGGAATTGAACTATAAAACATCTATAAAACATCTATTGAACGCCTATACATTGGGACTCATGAATTGAACCATAAATCATCTATAAAACATTTATTAAACATCTGCATGATGGAACTCAGGAATTGAACCATAAAACATCTATAAAACATCTATAGAACACCTGTATGCTGGGACTCATGCATTAGTCCATAACCATCAGAAAATTGCAGATAAAGCAACTACACTAAAAAAGTCTAATTAAGGAACGATAGCTACACTCAGCCAAGCCCTCAATAATGGGACAACTACCATTTCTATGGAAAACAAAGGAGAAAACTTACCAATCAAAGGAAAAGCAATGGTAAGCTTGGGGATGGACTTTCCTTTAATTTGATTTGAGTTTTGAGGCTCAACATCAGGTTGGACGGAGAAAAGCAGAAAAAGGAAGTTGGGGGAAAGGATTTGAAAGTTTCAAGGACATAATTGGCACATATATATAGCCAAATCCTTGCCCCTGATGCTGCATGGGCCAGACCCAAGAAGGGAATTAGGATGTGTCGAATTTTCCACTAAACATCCCAACAACTTTTGGCCAAAAGCTCT
>JBDJHY010249902.1:0-10684 GCA_039654485.1 Withania somnifera
TTGTGTGTGTATTGAGATTTATTATGGATTATCAACCCTTTTGGCATTCTAGCATATATTTATAATGTTAATTTTGGATTTGGGACAAGATGTGGAGTAGTTGTGATATGTATTTAATCTCCTTACTTCTTTTTGGCAGTGTTTTTGTACCGATTTTGAGTTTTGGATTTTTTCTACGAGCAAGCATATATGATTGATATGGAAAATTGTAAAGTGATGGATTTGAGTAAGTGGGTACCTGATTAAATGGGTAAATAAGTAACTGAAATGTAATATGTTGTCATACATATTTTAAAAGAGCTCTTTTATAAATATATCCCCTATGAACAACACATTTTATATGTAACTACTTTCACGTATAACAAGGCATACTAAATATGAAACTTGATTTTTATACTATTATTACAATTTTCATGACCACACAGTGGTATCGAGCTACTTTTGCTTATATAAATAGACTATGACTTTTAATACTATCATGCACACTAATTCATATAAATATGAAACTTAATTTTTAACTTTGACACGGTCACATTGATTACTTGCTAATGACATAAATATTCTAGGGTTGTGTCCTAACCATTGAATATTGAGACGTGGTCTTTGGCGCAACCCGACCAATTAATATTGAGATACAGTCTCCAGCAACAGCCCACCCTTGGATATTGAGATGCGATCTCTTAAATAATGGACCTACCTATGATATACCATACATTATCTCCTTGGATTGTATACTTATTGCTCTTTTTATGCTCTCCTGACATATGGGGGAATTCGATTGGCTTCTTGGTTGCGTTGGATGTACCTACTAGTTTTATAGGGTCAACAAGGTTTTGGTTATTTTCCTTTTTTGAGTGTATCCAATGATCTTATGAGGGGTTATTTGGGTTTTATCTACTTTATTTACTCATTTGTTAGTTCCTTGCCGGTAGTAATTGAATACTTCTAGAATAAACTTATTGGTATTATTACTCCTACTATGTGCTATCTTTTCCCATTTCCTTAATTACTATACTTAGTAGCATGTTATATCTCTAGGTACATACCTCGGTTATCAAGAGAGTTTAGCTAGTCTTGATAATTGTCCTCTTTATGTGTAATATAGTCTTGGTGGTAGTATATCTCCTGTTATCCTTACCAATGATATGCTGGTAACTTTGATATTTAGTTAGCTTTTTCCATTCTGTCTTCTGTACTTAGTTCAGCTCCATTTTTATCCCTTTGTTGCTTATATTGACTTGTCTTAGCTTGTACTTGTAATTTACTTTATTTATATCTTATTTGTGCCCGTTTGACATATGTGCTTATTGGGTACTCGTTGGTTGGTACTCCTACAACACTTTTACATCCTTTTAATACGTAGATCCTGGTAAGATTCATCATAGAAGACATTGATTGTGTTGCCTAGCTTTTGGTACCTTTGGAGACTACAATGAGATTTTATCATCTAGGCTAGCCATTTTCTCTACCTGCAGCTTCTCTGGCTTATTTATTTCTATAGGAAGACTTTTACTCATTATATTTTAGTTACATTGGGTTGTATATGGTATATTATGTTATGTAGACACCTTTTTTCCATTGATATCGATTTATGGGATTATTGTATTTATGTGTATATCTTTAATTATTTCCCTTATTCTCCTTCTATTACTGTCGTTTTTTGATATAGCCCATTTATTGTCTCTCCAAGTTGTGGGACAGGCTTTCCTACAGGTTGGATTCAGTAGGCACCATCATAACCTGAGTTTGGGTCATGCCACTCTATAGATCAGTTGAGATGACTTTATGGAGGAAAAAGACTAGACAATTTGTGTATGCTTGTATTTCTACACTAAGTCACCGAATATAGTTGAGACCGAAAAGGGGTTTAGGAGTTTTTCATGGCTGACGTTGAATTTTGTAGCAATTCAAGGTATGACAAAAAATAGGGTAGCTCCTAGGTCTTGCAATGTATACACATCAAAGAATTAGAGTTTCAACATACTAGTGACCAAAAATCTAGGGAATCTTCCTAATCCTAATGGGATCTAAGATATTACAACCGGTTCTGGCACTAAAGCCACCTATACTAGGAGTGGCACCTTGTTGAGTCGGGCGACATATTGGAGTTGCTGAAATATTGGACGGATATTTGATGTGTCCATTTCCCTATTTTGATGACGCATAATAATTCATTCTGTGACCATCCTAGAAACCCCTAAAATATCCATCCTGCCTTTATAAACATCTACAGGGATGATTCTTGCTGCATATTTTGCTAATAAAGAAGGTACACCCTCTTACAATGTTGCCCTTAGACTAGGACCCTGATGGCATCACATTCTAATCATGGTAAGACTTGGATGTTTCCAAGGAGGAACTAGCAGATAAATGTGCTTACATAGATGCTTTTTATACAAGATTCTTAGTTTGATTTAGAATAGAACAAGTAATAAAATAGAATAGAATGTATAGGAATTTCCATCTCAAGATTTAGAATATCCTGTGTTGATATATTCCACCAATCTGGAAAGAAGGACTAAGAGGGTCAACTACGAATAGGGTTCTATGGTCGGTCCATGACCCATGGATGCCGAAGGTGTCAGTGATTAACACAGGAGCTTCTATAAGTGTTTCGGTCCGGGGGGGGGGGGGCGACTTTGGGATGAATTTTTAATGGGTGCAAGTGTTTAAGAACTCTAATAATAAGATGATTTCTTTCTCCACCAGATATATGCTGAATAAACTTGGAACACTTCATAAGAAGTCGAAGACCGAATACCAAGTATACTTAGAATATCCAGTCTTTTCTAGATGGACCATAAGTATACCAATGACCATATCCCCAATTAACATCATAGATCTACCTCCTTCACAAGATGTGGGAAGAGTCTAGAAATGGACAATTATTTTGTTTTTTGTGTCAAACACCATGTCAGAAGCATAGAGAGATAGTTGAGTGAACTTGAGGATATACTCATCTATGCTCATTCAACCCTACTCTATCTTTAGTAACCCACCCATATTTTCCTCTCTTAACTCCAAGGAAAATAAACGCACCAAGAATACTTCCTCAAACATTGCCCACGTTGAAGGTGAATCATTATCAACTTTGTTCTTCTTTCACTGATCAAACCATATCGACGTGCCATCCTTGTGATGATACTCAATAAGGTCAAATTTATCTTCATCATTCACCCTTATCACTTCACAAATTCTATGAACTTCTTACATGAAGTCCTCTGGATCTTTACCTAACTTAGATCCGAAGAACTCAGGTAGGTTTATCCTTAGAAATTTTAGGATCCTAGTAGTGTTTGGAGAAGCTTGAGGAGTTGTAGGTGCTACTCCCTTCTGGTTGACGTGAGCTGTGATAGCACGTACCAGCAATTGATTGGAATTCTTGAACTCAAGATTAGTCACTTACTGGTCTGATCCTCAGAAGCTGGTAGGGCCATATTCCTATATTCACATGGGAATATGAGTGCTTTATATGGAAGAATTATTTAAAATTTTTAAAGAACAAGTTATAACAGAGTAATAGAGTTACAATCTATTACCCAAGAAAAGAGATAAGAAAAGGAAAATTTTCCTAATCGCTTAGTATACTATCCATTATAAGTGTGGTGTGCTTTATATCGATAATGAAGATTCTACTAGAGTGGATTCAGATATCATAGGGATCTTTAATCTAGTTATCTAATATTAATTTTGTCATGGACAAAATCCACACCTTAGTTGAGACACAACACTTACGATCACATGTGACTCCAAGCTAACTCTTGGTTCTAAACATATTGCTAAACATAAGATGGGTAAATAAGTGGAAGAATAATATAACTGAGATAAAAAAATCGAATTATGTATAAAATACGAAGTTATAGAAAACATAATTTGTAATCCAATAATTAGATTGAGAATACTACTACTGGGTCTAATATCTGAAGCCTCTAATATAGTTTATAGGTTGCTGGGAGAAGCCACAAAATAACTCAAAAGTAAATACTGAAATTTAAATAAAAAGTAAATACTACTAATAGTCTTAAGAATCCATCAGTTTTCTAAGAAAGATGAGGACTCATTACTAGCACTACTAGGAGAAAGGAGATCCTGGCTATCTACAAGCCTTGAACGGAGCACCTGGATCAACATTATTATACAATATAGTGTAAGAGTATACAGTCAGTACTTTGAATGTACTAAGTGTATGAGAATTCAAAGAAGAAAAGTACAATAAATAACATATTGAAATTAAAAGATACTAAACTGATCATACTCAAGTATGACATGTAAAACAGAATTGTACTAGATGTCATACTTTATGAAATGAAAACTAAAAGGATGTCATACATAAAAAAAACTTAAGTTAAATTTATTTGAACTAAACTAGTAAGTCAAGTTATCCATAGATACTGTGCAACTATTTACCCTTAATATGGTAGATTTCTCCTAACCAACATAAATTGCATGATCAATACGGATTCCAACATACAAGCCCATTTGGGAGGGTTATTATACCCGATCAAAGGTATTATATTTATATTTTGAGGTTTGTGCAGTAAAACAGAGAGTTTGGATAAATAAATCATTATAAGTTTCCAATTGTATTCATTATACAAAAGGAAGTAATATTATATTGAAGGAAGGTGTTCTTTAAGTGGAGCTTTGGACTCTTCAACTAATTCAAAGTTATTTGAATCACACAACGTTGTTGGCCTGTTGTATCCTGGAGGAGATAAATTAAGAGATATATTCTTAGATTGATGTAGATTATGTCACAGTGGTCTTGAATGTCCTCAAAGAGAGCGAGATATCTACTTCTAAAGCTGAGTATATTTTCTATTTTTTTATTTTATTTTTAACTCTAATTTATTTAATTTATGGTATATTATACCAATAATTATAAGAAGATTCATAACTTACAGATATCAACATGTGAGATCTCAATATTACTTTTTCAATGTTATTGTCATGGCCCAAACCTACACCTTGAACACAACAAGGCATCCGAAACCACTAGTTGACTTAGAAGTACCCTTGAACTTAGCATGCATTTACTCATAATATATACTCAGCAAAAGAAAGGTAAAAATAAAACCAGAAATAGTCATCTCACATGAATAAAGAGATATGAATATAAATCAATAATAATTTCTGGAACATCACTTTAACACGTCTGTCTGAAAACCCCTACAACTAAATCAGTTAGGTGCTAGGACAAATCCTTAGCTAGACTGAAGTAAAACTTAAAACTAAAATAACTGCTAAGTATAGATAGTTCTAACTAGGAAAAATAATAAGATGAAGAAAATATGGTCCTTAAATCATGAGAACTCACTAAAGCTACTATGGGTACAAGATCAAGTCAACTGTGTGCTTAGAGATAGATAGCGGATATGCATTCATTATCAATATAGGCATAAAATATGCATTAATACATGGAATGTATTGGTAAACAGTATAAAAACTCAAGCTGAAAAAAAAAAACATGATGTGAGCTATGTATGCATTAACCAAGATTGACTCTGAGCTACAACATCAATAGTAAGTAATGTTATGCAAAACTTCCATTTATAATTAAGACTTCAACTTCCAAGAGTATAGGTAAAACTCCGGTGAATATCTCAAACTCATTAGTTTTAGCAAGAAAAATAAAGCACTTAATTAAGAATTTTTCAATACTAATGTTGAACAACAATAGGGTTTTTTATAACTAGTGTGAACCGTTTAAAAAACCATATAATCAAACATATTTTGCCCATGGGAGGGGCTCCTTGTACCTTTCTGGGGCATAGAACACTCATAAGTTTCCTAGTGAATTCACTAAGTGCTACACTATGCCTAATTAGTCCATAATATTTTACAATTGGTAATCTGTGTTATGCGATAGGGGCCTCGTGTATGAATCTTCTTGGTGCTAATACTTCTCCAAAAAATTGAAACTAGCAACTTCTCCTCAGTTTAACCAATGGAATATTTTTTGAATTACCAACTGACCAAGTAAAAATCTATTATAGCCTCTTTGAGAAAAATAGTTGTCTAATTGACATTATTCTAATTCTTTCATAGTTATACTCATTTTTACGGACCTGTAATTCATGCAGCTACAACAACTTTTAAATTTATTGATATTGAGCGAAAATTGAGAGAGTATGTTTGTTTTCTAAGTTTGAGTAAACAAATAGTTTAAGAAGGCTATAGTTAGGTATTTATACTCCTTTATAATGAAGTCAAAACTCTATAGCATAGGTAATAAAATAGTGGGAAAATGCCCAATTAACCCTTAAAAAATGAATTAATATTGAACCGGTCCAAGTTCATGCAAGGATTGACAGTCCGTTAGCTAGTCCATGGAAACATGGTCCAAATGTTGTACTTACTGAAACAGAACCACTGTAGGATCTATGGTTCATGGAACAAGATGACAGGCTATAATTTTGTGTATGAGACTCTTTTAAATTAGATGCTTTATTGTATCAAAATGATAGAGGAAATTATGATCTGTCAAATAGTCTATGGTATGTAATATCTATAGTGGAAACTAGTACTTTAAACTGATCTATTAGAATGAATACGCATGGACTTTCATGTCCAATCAACTCAGTTGATGGTACATGGACCTAATCATGATTCCTCAAAATTTTAGATTATTTTCTAACTTTGCTTATTTTTACTAAATATGATTTACTATCATTTATGAGGTGCTAAGATATCTCCTCCTTGGGTCATTCATCCTATAACGACAACTTACGCTAAAACTGAGGGGATTTAACCATGAGTGCCAAATGATTAATTGTTGAACTTGCACATGGAACTGAATGGGATGAGCTAATCATGAACAAACTACTAACTGATATAACCTGACATGCGTGATACATTGACTGAACAAACTTAAATACAACTAACTCATCAAATATATCATGAATGCACCCAATGGGACTCATGCAACTCCAACATGCAATATAAAACTAATAAGGAAGAATAGTTGAATGGAGAGGTTGATTACATCAGATTGAGTTGTTAGAAGGAAATATGTATGGGTATCTACTCATGTCTGTCTTTGGTTCCTACCTAGATCTCTCATGGTTTCTCCATAAAATTTTGATTGATACTACCTCTTCGTTTCTAATCCTACAAACCTAATGATCTAAGATTTATGTTGGACCTCATCAAAGGACAAGATGTCTCTAATAATGATGTGTTCAACTACTACTACCTAAGAAGGTTTCCCAAGAACTTCCTCAACATGGATATTTGAAAGATCAGGTGAATTGTTGCCAAGTCTGCTCTCAACCATCCTCGTGATCTGATAATGACCAATGTAGCATGGACTGGGCTTCCCCTTTATCCCAAATCTCATGACTCTCTTCATAAGAAACACCTTCAGGAATACCTAAGCATCTACATCAAACTCCGAGTCCCTGCTCCTCACATTTGCATAAGATTTTTGTCTACTCTAAGTTGTCTTTAATCCGTCCCTAATCATATGAACTTTCTTTATCTATCTATATCTTATCTTCTCACCAACCTCAACCAACCAATGATAGACCTATATCTCCTCCTATACAAAGCATCAAATAGGGTAATCTACATAAGTGATAGTTGTGTTATATGAAAACTATATCAAAGATAGGTGATTATCCCAACTTCCTTTGAAATTGATTATGCATGTCCTTAACCACATCCTCTACAGTTCGTATCGTCCTATCTACCAGACAATATTTTTTGGGTGGAAAGGTTTCTAAGGTGAACCTAGGTACCAAGACCCTTCTAATACAATCTCTAAAACTGAAACATGAACTACACACCTCAGATTGAAGTAATAGACAACGACACCCTATGGATGTGGATAATTTGCTCAATATAAATCCTTCCATAGGCCTCTGTTGAGTAACTGGTATGGACTGGCATAAAATAAGCTGACTTTCTCCTTTGGTCTACAATAACCAATACCAAATAATGTTTGCTCTAGGTGTGAGGTAAACTAGTGACAAAGTCCATATTTATTACTTCTCATTTCAAAGCCAGAATCTCAAATTTATTCAACTTACCTATTGGTTGATAATGCTCAACATTAACTTACGAGCATCCAGAACACTTAACCACAAATCCAGCTATGTCCTTCTTCATCCCATTCCAACAATAGTGCTCTTACAAGTCCTTATATATCTTATTAGAACTAGGGTAAATATAATACCTCGAACTATGAGTCTCGAAAAATATTTTATACCTCAATATATCTACATCTGCAACATAAAGACGACCTTGGTTGTGAACCACACCATATACTCCATAGGATAGACATTGTACTTTCTACATTTAAACTATATACTTTAAGTAAGCGGGATTGGATCACTATCTTTCTTCACATTCACCTCAAAAACTAAGGATGATTCAAAAGTATTTTGAACCATAAACTTAACTACATACTTTAACTAAGCAAGATAAGACCACCGTCTTGCTTCACCTAACCTCAACAGCTAAGGATAATTCAAAAGCATTTTGAACTAGCATACAAATATCATCGGCACTAAAAAACCTAACTCCAAATTATGCAAGAATATCAACCTCTCTAGATAACTCCCTCTTACCCTCAGTGATATGGGTCACACTACCCATGGACAATCTCCTATGGAATCATCCATTATATTAGACTTTCTAGGATGATACATCATACTGATGTCATTATCATTCAACAACTCCAACCACCTTCTCTAACAAAGATTTAATCTTTTTGGATTAACACATACTGTATGCTTTTATAGTTAGTAAACACATTCATATGCAAACCATAAAGATAATGCCTCCAAATTTTTCAAGGAAAAAACAATAGCTTCTACCTCAAAATCATGTGTAGGATAATTCTTCTCATGAACGTTAAGCTTACTAGAGGCATAGGCTACAATTTTACCATGTTGCATCAAGACACACCCAGTTCCAACCCAGGAAGCATCACAATATATCACAAAACCCTTTTTGGCTTCTGCTAGGGTCTACACTAGAGTTGAAGTCAACTTTAGTTTTCAACTGTTGGAAAATTTTCTCACACTAATATGACCGCTCGAACTTTCACTTTTTTAGTCAACCTGGTCAAGGCATAAGTTAGGAAGAGAAATCTTGAACAAATATTTAATAGTAACTAGCCACACCCTAAACGCTACATATATCTAATGGAGAGGTGGGTCTTGTCCTGCTTCTGACTACATCTATTTTCTGCAAATCCACTCAGATACCCTCACTGGAAATGATATGCCCGAAGAAGTCAACTGATGGTCTATTAGAGCCTATAGAATAACTCTAATATGGTTTTTATTATCTTCCTCACTTTTGGCATAAAGCAGAATATCATAAATGAAGAATATCATAAATATGCCCAAGTTATGTTTGAACACTCTATTTATGAGGTCAATAAACGATTTGGGATCATTAGTCAAACCATATAGCATAAATGCAAACTCAAAGTGGCCTTAGCGGGTTATGAAAGTTGTTTTAAGAGCTTATGGTAACCCAATCTGAGATCAATTTTGGAAACGTGACTAGCATATGGAAGGGGTCCATGTAGCTTTTGTGTCTGCCCCCTTCTTAGTCAATGGGGGCACAACAGGTTTGGCATCTACTAAAAAAGAGAGAATCCACTTCAGATAACCACGTCTCTTGTGACCTTCCACGCCAAGGAGGGTTGAAGGGATCGATACCAATAGCCTTTCACAAGGTGCGTAGCATTCTTATGCTTACATAGATGCTTTTTATACAAGATTCTTAGTTGGTAGGATAAGAGGATTAGATGAATTTGCTCAATTTTTTAATCAGCAAATAATTGATGGGATGACTAACGGGGTTGGTGAACTTTATAGAACAAGCCATAAATCCTAGAAATAGGATACTCCTTATTGTTACAAACATATGATTCATAGGGAGATATATAAATAGAGCTAACCAAGTACCTGTGTATTACCCTTTCAAGGAAGGGGAAAATGAGATTATATATATAAAATATTTAACTAGAAAAATAAAAAAATATATCCATACTTTCTAATTAATTTAAATGATAAAATAAAACTAAATAGATCCACTTTATTTATCACAATGAATTATATTTGTTTATTCTTGATTGTGATTTTGTCTAGTTGATGATAATCAATACACATCCTAAGAAAACCATATTAACTTAATAAAAATAAGACAGAGCCATCCAAGTGAAATATACTATGTCACTCCCTGGAGTCACCCCCTAGGCGAGACCAACTTCCTTTGCCACTAAGTTTCCTTAGAAGACTCGGGTAGACCCTCGGCTCATGCAAGCTCTACTCACCAAAACTAAGTGGAAGAAATATCAAATACTATATATCAGGCAGTGGACCTCACAACGTCCAATAGATATATAAATGAATAATCAAAAATTCAATATCCAAAGCTAGTACATAATCTTTCTGAAAGACAATATACGCTAAGTGTGGACTGCTAGGACAAGATCCCTGGATAGTCTCCATATAAAAAAAATGAATAAATTGAATATTCTAGCTCTATATAAACGAAAGGATGAATATCCATCTCTCAGGTCCCTAAATCAATGAGGACTCACCACTCTGCTAACTTCTTAACATGAAGCATAGAAAGCATGCGTTTAGTACATGAAATGTAATAAATATGTGAGTAAGGATAAACCAAGATATATAAGCAGTCAAGCATTTAATAGTTGGGCAAT
>JBDJHY010249913.1:0-10684 GCA_039654485.1 Withania somnifera
AGAAATTTGAGATTTCTCTCGACCGAGTCACCAGGGATCCAAACTATCGGTCCTAAAAAGTCATAAATGACTTAGGGTAACTACCGAAATGCTCTAGGATGCAAGAAACTGTATATTTATCATAAATGACCTTAAGGGCCATCACAGAAAATAAATAGGCTATATAATAAGCTAACTCTTTATTATGCAATGCATGAACAAATGTTGTAAAATAACCAGCTAGAAATAGTGAACACAAATAAAGAAATAAGAAGCAATTTTTAACAATATCAGTCAAAAGCTTCAACTCTAGAGTATAAAGTGTCTCAGTGTAAAGTTGTGCAAGATGAACCATTTTAACTAAGAAATAAATGAAGTTTAGTTAAATCATTCCTTCAACACTTATCAGGTCATACTTTGAATAACCTTGGGAGGTTCTGTAACTGTTATACCTCATGAATGTGGCTATGAGATCCAACATATATCCTATGGTGGATGGGGTCCCAAACCTTGCGGGGTAAGGTCCATGAACTAACTCCTAGTGGATCCACTAATCATTGAATTATGAATGCCACATTGGGTAATAAATTGTCAATATACCACACTGGTCCATGAACTTCTTGTGTTTGGCTACACAGGTTAAATGATAATATGCCACCCGAATCCTCTTGGGTGTAATACTACTACAAAAACTAAACATGAACTGACCACTAATCATTTTGTTTGTCATAGCTCTAAACTTCCACTGAATTCACAAACTTATTATTATGCTTATCATAATACTTTAGTAGGACCCATCCAATCTAAGAGGGCCAGTCCCAGTGAGGCTCACGATGAGTCTCCAAAAAACATCTTCAATTCGATATATGTAGAAGAGCTAAGGAGGAGAGAATTCCCTTAAGAACCACCTATAGATGCCACCTCCAAGACTTAATGAATGTACTTCAATTGTTGGCTCGTATAGTTGCTTTCAAATCCCAAGGACAAGAATGTCCAACTATAGGTACTAGTGGCACAGACTCATACTTGAGATGACGGGACATATGACTTAGGCCACCAGACCTCCTTTCCAATAAAACAAACTCATGAACTACGATTATATTTTAGAAGCCAACCATAATTTATTATTATAAAATCCTACAATGATTATAAAACATGACCTTACAACTGACCAATATGAACCTTAACAAAAAATTATGGTATTATCACCATAATCATTAAAATAATATATAGACTCCACTTAACGGACCTGTAACTCATGAAGTAGAACGTACTTCACCTTTAATAGTAATTTGTGCAAGTTATACTTCAACTTCTTAAGTCTTCAATTCCATGCAAGAATATAATGAATACATGCTATATGTGACAATTCTAAAAGAATATGCAAACATATATGATCTCAACATAAAAAAGATAAAGGAATTCACAGTAAGATTTCTATATTATAATCATGAGTCAAAATATTCAAGGATCTTAGGAACAAGGGTTAAAAGAACCTTTGATAATAAAACACATACCTGAACCTTAAAGAAGTTCTAGTTTTGACTTGAACTTTAGAGAGAATAACTTTGATAAAACCCTAGATTGATCTGAATAGGTGAAGAATGAACATAATAAGGTGTTTGTGGGTATTTATACTACACAATTTTAAAACAAAAATGACATATGATCTGGTGAAAATGACTTGGAAAATTACAAAATTCCTCGTTATAAACTGACCTAGAAATAATCATGGGAGGTGCATGAGTCCACTCCATGACTCATGGAATGCTACTTCATGACTCGAATGAGTTTTAGGATAGAGTTTAGCTAGTGGAATGTGCATTTCACCTTACGAATGTATACTAAGAGTCATGGTATGCCACTTCATGACTCATGAAGTGAAATCATGGGAATTGTGCTCAAAATTAACTTTTTTAAGATATGCACGAGTACACAAGAAGAATCATGATATTGCACCTCATGTTTCATGATCCTTACTCATGGGAAGCTGGAAGAACTTGAAAATCTAAGACATCATCCAAAGAGTTGATAAATTGACTCATGATGTCACACCTAATGAGTCGTGATGAAACACGTGGCCACCTGCAAACAATTTTTAGTCTCTAAGTCTTAGAACTAGTTTTGAAACTTAAATAAAGTATGTATGTATTATGGTGTTAGTTGTTGAAAGTATACATATAGGTAAAGAAGAACTTTTTAAGTTAAATCTGACAGAAGCTCCATTTTTGTTTATCTTCTACTTCATTCTCAATAGAATTCATAGCCAAGATCATTTTATGAATTTTCATAAAAATAGGTTTAAATACATGCTCGCAGTTTAATACCAACTCTCGAGTAACATTTCTATGGATCCAGATAGGTTAAAGGCCACCAATAAAACACAAAGATAAAGTGATATATGAACAACACCTGTAACTACCAACATACACTTTAGGGTCCATAATTCATTTATAGTATGCAAATGAGCTAGACCACCTCACAATCAATAGTACATTTACTAAATAAAATTCTTTGTTTAAAATTAGGCTAAAAAAGGGCATGTGAGCACTGAAGCCCAAAATACAATATGAAAATTACGGGGTCTTATGCCATAGATCAAGGAACTTATGATCCATACTTGAGGTAAAAAGGACAAGGAATAAGCCCTAAAATAGCCTAAAAAGTTTAGAATTGTAGAGATTTACATACGACGAAAAAACACTAATGGCATACTAACTAGCCAACTAATAAATGAGGAAACCAACCATAAAATTCAACAAACTATTTGGAGCAATTAACATTTTAATGGAGTTTTGTACCAAGAAACAATGGATGGAATTTATGAAGAAGATGGCCTTTCAAAGGACCACGCCCGTAGAGGTGAGACCGCTACAATGACTCCATACCCATTGAGGCGGTCTGCACCATTGACATAAACTTATAATTTGGAAAATCTTTTGTTGCGCCATGAAAAATAATTTTGGAGTCCAATATGCCCAAACCAAATATGTTACTACATTAGAAATGACATTTTGGAATCAACTAAATATTTGAATTATCCATCGGAGATAGTTTGAAAGAAATGTTAGAAAATGTCAAATGAGATGAAAAGGAGTCCAAAATATCTTAGGGAAAACTAGGCCTTCAAAATGAGTATGGTGAACTAGGAAGCATACCAATAACCCTAACAACAAAAAATTCATAGTTTGAAGCTGATGGCAGTGTTAGAATTTATATCCGATGCTCCGATCCAAAAATGTTGACTAAAGTCAAACTTCCAACCCTAAATATAGTGAATTTTCAAAACCTTGCTCAAAACATAATTGAAAACCCCGATACCTAAACCAAGATTAGCACTATAAAATAGTTCCCCTTCTGGAGATAATGGAATTGTCAGAATTCAATTCTGAGCATGTTAGCTAAGAAATCGTTCTCAAGTACCACCATTCGAAAGTAAAATCTTTAAAATAGGAAAACTAAGATAAAATGCAACAGAACATCCAAGGAATCAAACTATAAGTTCGAAAAAATAATATCTTACGTAAGTAAGCTACAAGAAAGGTCTAAACTAAGATCTCAAGAAAATGAAAGGAAAAGACCATTAGGGTCCTTAAAACATCCATTAATAAAAAGAACTTTCATCCTCAAAAGGAATGAAAGAATGAATTGTCTAAAGGTGAATAGGTGAGCATATTGGGCTTGCTTATCCCTCTATGTCTCCAAAGTTTCCTCCTTGATACGATGATAAGGCCAGCAAACCTTCATGATCAAAATATCCCTATATCTATACTACCTTGCTTCTCTATCAATAATGCCTCCGAATCCTCTACATCAGTTAGGCTATTTTCCATCTACACGATATCATAGAGGAGAACATCAAAAGGTACGACACATAAAAACAGATCATGATACATGAAACACGTACTTCATTCACGGGAGAAACATGCACAAACACAATATCACCTACATTTAACTCATGATACATGAAACACGTACTTCATTCAAGGGAGAAACATGCACAAACACAATATCAGCTACATTTAACTAGAGACAATGCAGTCTACTATCTGTATCACTTATTTAAAATATATGCTATATGAAACCTAAGATGGATGAATCAAACCCTCTCAACATAATAAGAAAGCAAATAATAACTCTAAGCATAGCCTCAACACTTTTGAACCAACCGATGAGTGATGTGTAATGCCTACAATATAAAGCCTCAGATGATGCTATTTGGATGCTGGAATGGTAAATGTTATTATAAAAAACTTTTTTAAGTATAAGTTATAATAAAACTACAACTCTAATAAAAAATACATGGCCACAAAATATCTTAAAGTACTTGAATAGTCCTTTTAGACTACCTTCCAGTCGATCAATGAAAAATCCTGAGAAGGTCTACCTAGGTACCCATCACATACTATAGGATACTCCATAATTGAGTTGTGAAATAAGAAACCCCATTTCATATGATAGATACTAGAACCCTGTATTATCTTATGATCTTTTATACATAGATATGATCTAACCACTCATCACAAAAATAGATGCATGTAAGAAATAGTTGACTTGGTTAGTCGATCTATAATGAATCAAATATAATAATTACAACACGAAGTATGAGGAAGAATGTAAATGAAGTCCATCATTTCATGATCCAACTTCTACACAAAAATAGGGATACTCTACATATTACCTCTTGGTTTACAGTGTTCGAACTTGTCTAATTGATATTTTCAGCCACGGGTGACAATATGCAAAATATCTCCTCATATGAATCCACTAGTAATGTGGCATCACACACACACACATATATATATATATATATATATATTCAATATTCTGGGATAGATGGAATATGTGGAGTAATGGGACTTACAAAGAATGGCCAAAAACAAGTCTCCAACTCTTTGTATAGATATATGACCATCAACTCTCAAAACGCCACGTGAATCTAAGCTAGAATCGCTGTACTCACCCCTTAAAGCCTTCCCTTGCACCTCAAACATATAGTCATCCACATAATTTCATTATTGAATATGATCAAATAATCTATACCTAACCTGAAAGTTAGAGATAACTCTGCCCGAATCTAAAATTTCTAATTTAAACAACTTTTTAGCCAAAGAATATACATATAAGGTAAACAATATCTCTAGAATAGAAAAACACGCTAAGATGCCCAAACTTATCGTCTTCCATCTAAAGGAATTTGTAAACACATTAGTCATGCCCAAACTTATTTGTCTTCCATCTAAAGGAACAATATACTAATATCATACTCCTTCAGGATGTCAACCCATAGACACTACAACAAGTTTATCTCCTATTGACTTAGATTATACTGTAAGTTGTAGTGTCTGGTGTAGATCTCACAATAAATTGCATATAGACAATGCCTCCTAATTTTAAGGGAAAAACTACCTCTACCAACTCTAAGTGACAGGTCAGATAATTACACTCATGATACTTTAGTTACAAAGAAGAATAGGCGATAGGATGACCCAAATTCATCAAACACATCCCAAACCAATACCATACACATGAAAATAAACTATATAAATCTGACCTAGATTGGAAAGTAAGCACTTGCATTTTTTTAAGAAACTAATTGATCCTCAGAAAGCAAGACTCATAATTCGTGGACTACTGGAATGGAACATCCTTTCCTCGTCAACCTAGTTAGAGGAGCTGCTATAAAAGAGAAGCCTTGAATGAATCTTTTATAGTATTTGGAAAAAAACCCATGAAGCTACGAACCTCTATACGAGTAGTACGTTGAGGAAAATTATATACTTTTGCAACTTTCACTTGAACCTTGCTAATGACCTCTATGGAAACTATATGCCCTAAGAATTCTAAGAATTCTAACAAAAACTCACATTTCAAGAAATTGGCATAAATCTTCCAAGTACTCAAATTTGGAGCACCAGCCTTAGATTTTGCTCATACTACTCGTAGATCCATGAGTATATCAAAATCACATCTTTAACAAAATCATGAAAGATTCTACATAAGGCTGAAATACTCGAGTCATAAGGTCCGCGAATTCTTCCGGGACATTATTCTTCTTGAAAGACATATTAGAAAATTTTAATACTCATAAGACATCCTAAGTGATGTCTTATACCTTATCCTTAACTAATGGTACCTATATCTCAAACCAGTCTTTGAAACCACGACTATGCCTTAAATCTGAAAAAATAAATCATCGATATGGGGAAAAGGATACTTATTCTTTAACGTAACCTTTTTTATCTCTCTATAATCAATACACATATACATAGTACTGTCCTTCTTTTAAAAAAAATGGAGCACTCCAAAATAATACACTATGATGGATGAACCACCCTTTGGAAAACAAGTCTTATAGCTGAATACTGAGCTCATCGAGCTTTGTCTGAGAAATGAGATACAAAGTAATAGAAATATGACATGTACCTGGATCAACCTCAATATAAAAGTCAATATCCCGCTTGGGTGGAAAGACATGCATATCAGTAGCGAAACCATATATAAAATCATACAGAATGGGAACAAATTCAGGGAAAGGAGGATCATCCTAACATCATGAGCTTGAGATAAATAGAAAGTAAAAACCCAATATTTGAGTGTATAATCAAGAATGTAAGAGATAGCCCAAACTGAGGATTGGTTATCGATACCCTTCTATATCGCTGGTATATGCGGGGCATAGTAAGGTAACAGTGATGATGATGGGATAAATAGTTCACGCCTAGTATAACACGAATTGAGTCATATAAAGAATGACCAAATAAACATATGTGTTATACTCCCACATAGTTATATTATAATATACACTAAAGATGCATATTTTTAGTAGCTATATACATGGGCATAGGAAAAGGCTCATAAGTCATACCCAAGTGAGATGCCAAATACATAGGTACATATAAAAAGTTAGAACGGGGATCAAATAATGCTAAAGAAGGCTGACAAAAAACAATAAAAGTACCCATAATCACAACATCTGAGGACTCTGAATCTTCGCTCGAGAATAGTATATAACTTGCAATGACTGCCTCCAAGTTGATCAACTCCCCTGCCGCCTACTTATTCTCAATTTCCTCCCCTACCGAAACCTCTAACTGCTGGCTACCCATCTCTGGTCAGTTATGGACTGCCTAAAGAGGATATTCTATCAATGCTATTGGATGGATGACCTTCGGTTAAGGTAAATCTCTAGAAAAGTGGAAAACATTACAAATCTCATAACAATCCTCAGGGTCCCACCACCTCTTCTGATGAACTTTCCTAACAACCATGGGCCTGATAAATCAAATGTGATCCCTTAATAGGATGAATTCCCTACTTGGTCTTGCCCATGTTTCTATTGGATTGAGGTCTGAATAAGACAAACGATCTAAACCTGGTGATTCTTATGTTGTTGGTACTGGAGTTTCCTACTGTCAATTGTCTTACATGCTTACGGGGTAATACTAAAGTTGTCCTGATGGAACTGTCTCTTGTCGTTTCCCTCTTGAGCCTCATTATGGTGTCCCTTAATACGACCATTGTATTAAATAATTAAAAATAAGCACCTACTAGTATCCAACCACTCCACATCCATACAAAACTCTATTCTCAACCCCACTATAAAGAAATAATTTTCTCCACTTCTATCAGTATGAAGGAAGACCTATGTAATGGATGTCTATGAACTGGGTATTATACTAAGTGACCGATATTAACTTTTTCTATAGACTAAAAATTGAGCTGTTATTCTCTCTCTCACTCTCATGGTGAAATATTTTGCAATAAAAGATTTAGTAAACTACTCCAATTCATCGATGGAGATTGTAATGACCTACTCGATCATTTCATTTCCTTTTACCTTCTTCCTATTCTTAAAGCCATTTGGTAGTTGCTCCAAGTCGTTTATGAGTTGCTGGGACTTGTAGCTCTGTGCCCTTGGGACTCGTTTGCTTGTTATCTCAGTTTCTCTATTTTGAAGTTTTAGTTTTGAAATAGTAGAACTTGAGAGTGAATACTAGAAAACATGCTTGAAATTAAATTCTAAGAGTTTTGTTGGCTTTGAAATTCCAACTTTGGTCTAGATGGAGTTTTCTCTTGGAGTTTGGGTCATTTTGTGAAAATTCAGCTAGCCGCATCTCATTTTGGTGCGTTGGTGTTCTTTTGAAGATCAGAGCATCGAATTGGAATTTTTTCAATCTCATTAGCTACAAAATGTTGAGTTTGGGCTAGTGGAGTCATTGGTTCACCTCTCGGGGTTGCCATTGCAGATTTGAGGTTGTGAACTTTGGCATAAGACGTTGACTTAGTCAACATTCTTTTGAAATGATCTTGTATCCTAATTTTATCTATATCATAGAGTCTGGAATGTCATTTTAGGTGTCCGTGCATAGTTTGTTTGCATAATTTGGACTTTGAATGCATTTCGGGTGCTGTTCTGGGCCTTTTTTCTATTATAAATTTTTGCTGTCAAAACTGCATCTGGTGTAGAAGAATCCCTTCTTCGCGATCGCTCAGCTTACTCATGTGATCACAAATCTTTTCTTCTCTATCCTGCGTGGTCACGACCCCAGTCATACGATCGCGATGCCTGATAACGTAACTTATCACTGTCGCGACCCTTGTCCACGCAATTGCGATGAAAAAGGGCCTGACAGTATATAAACCCTAACCTCAATTTTTCAGATCATTTTCTCCTTCTTCAACTTTTTTTCTTGTCCTTCCAGGCAGCTTGTGAGTTCAAAAAGTCAACCAAATTTAAGAAAAGTCCTTCCCCAAGCTCACCACTGTCTTTCCTCTCGTTGGTGAATTAGTTTCTCTTTTGTTTTTTTGTGGAAATGGTAATTGTTCACCATGGTTAAACCATGATTGATTATAGTTGTTTATCCTTATTTTAAGTCAGATTATTGTTCCATTCTTGAAATCTAGCTGGATAATGCTCCATATTCGGGCGCGTATCCCTCCTGTTCTAGCTTATGGTGAGTATGATACATTTTGCACTTTTGATCACAGTATTTCTAAGCTATTTTGAGTACCCTCCAGTGGTTGTCCTAGGTATAAAATCAAGCCATATGCTCTTTGAGCAGATCCCTCCCCGCTAGTATTTTTAGTTTAATATTTCGGGCGATGGGGCCCATGGGCCTTTTTGGGGGTTCGCTTTTTACCCGAGTTGCTAATTTAGATATGGGTCTTATTATATATATTTTGATCCCTGGGATTTTAATTTGTATATTTTGGAGTGATATCAACTGTGTTGGAGCTTCACATTCACTGTGAGTACACTTCAAGGGATTTTTGCCGGCATCCAGGTAGTCTAGGTTTATTTATGTGCATTGTAGAATAGGTTGATATGATCATGCTTGTGATATGGCTCATAGTGTGGGATGATTTATTTAGGTGATCCTTGTTTTTCTATTGATATTCCAATTAGATTCGGGGGCCCCCTGAAAGGGTATAGAGGGTGAAAAGTTGCATGTCGGGTCCTGGTCCTACCGTGTGGAGGCCAGTGACCTTGGGAATTATTCTAGCTATTTTTCAATGAGTGTGGTGAGATGATCTCTTAGATGGTGGCCTTTGGCCCATCCTAGAATCCGTTTACTTTCTTTTTGTTGTTAATTGTCTGATTGCTGCTTCTGCACTGACACACTTGTATATTTACTGTTTGGACTTGTTATTTGCACTAAAGGGCTTGGCCTTTATTTCATTATTGGCACTAAAGGGCTGGGCCCTCATTTTTTTTATTGGCATTAAAGGGCTGGGCCCTCACTTTGTTACTTGTAAAGATAGGGGATGTGTTCTCGAAGTTGATACTGGTGTACTTTATGTTTTTATTCCCCTGTGTATTTCTTTAGTATATTGTATGCTTACTGGGCATAAGGGGGGATTCACGATGGGTTTTTCAATGTTGTTTACGCTTACCAGCTTGATAGGGTGCTAGGTAGGTTTTGCTGTGCTGTTTGTACTTACTGGTGGTATGGTATGCCAGGTAGGTTCTTGTTTGCTTATTTTCTATTCATTATTTAGCGGCAAACTCTATTTGACCTTATTTTTTTATTGTCACTAAAGGTTGGGCCCGCCATCATTTTGTTAATGGAAATAAAGGGCTGGGCACTTAATTTGTTACTTATAAAGATAGGGGTGTGTGCCCGAGGTTGATACTGTTTTATTTTACATTCTTGTGCCTCCGTGTATTTCTTTAGTATGGTGTGTGATGATTGGGCTTAAGGGTGAAGTTATGGTGGGTTTTGCAATGTTGTTTGTGCTTACCAGTGGGATGGGGTACTAGGTAGGTTTGTTGTGCTATTTGTACTTACTGGTGGTATAGGATGCCAGGTAGATTTTATGTGTGCTTATGTTCTATTCATTATTTAGCGATAAACCTCTATTTGATCTTTATTCGTGGTTCATACGTATATAGTATCATTTTTTGTGGGGTTTGACTTAGCTGGAGCACAAGTTTGTTTCCTTACAACGTCTTAGGTTTTGAATTTTGGTCTATGTAGTCTATATCTACCATGTTTTGTTCCTGTAGATTTATACTGGAACATTTTATATCTTACTCCTCTACTTTTTATTAGTTTTACTGCTTATTTTACTATTTCTTTACTATTATTAACCTGTTTTACTTCCTTGCTTTATTACTCACATTTTATTTTAACCCAGTCAGCCAACAGTGTCTACTGGGTACCTCATTTGGTACTTATGCTGCACTTCTATACCTTTTCCT
>JBDJHY010249924.1:0-17345 GCA_039654485.1 Withania somnifera
AACCATTAATCCTAAGTAAATCTCTTTTACACCGGGTTAGGGCTGTGAAAGAGTGCGGTGTCTTTATCATGGTAACTTAAGATGATTACTCTTGCTACAGTAACAACAATTAGATAAGGGTTAATGGCCCAAATTTCTTAGCATAATCTAAACTCCTAGTTTCGACCATAGGGTTAGAGCTAGTTAAACCTAGGCAGGTTCTAGTGTTCGTGACCACCAAAAATCAGTCAATATGTAGATATTATGTTTTCATACACTCTTGAAGATGCATGAACTAAAGCATTCATAGAATTGATTGTAGAATGGTTAAAACTAAAGCATATGATAATATTAAAATCCCAAATCCAAATCTAAATATTACGTCAATTACGACTATAAGATTTAAACAAGAATAAAAGTCTACACACTAAGAATAAACAATGAAATCTACGGAAGAAGAGATGGGTAAAGAATATTGCAATACAAAGATCAAAATCTCTAACCCTAGGTGTAGATTTTTGGTTCCAAGCTTTCCTTTTATGTGCTTTTACCCCAAAAACTACTAAAAATCTATTGTGTATATCCTCTATCAATTACAAATGACCTTCTTAGGTTTCTATGAAAAACTGGCTCAGTTATGTGAAATTCCAAAACTCTTAAGCCGCCAGACAATAATGTATTATGCGATCGCGTCGTGTACTTCCATGATCTCGAGGGACTGTATATCACTTCATTGCGATCGTGTCCTATAACTCTCATGATCATGTTGGTCTAGCTGGTGGTAGGTTGCCCTTGTTAATTGTATTCGTGATCGCGAACAGTATTTGACTACCAATTTTTTCTCTTATGCGATCATGTCTCCATTCTCGATGATCGAGAAGAGTAATCTTCTTCCATTGTTTAGTAGCTACTATTTTTCTAGTTTTCATCGCCAGTTGATCAATATGCACTTATTTTCCAGTGTCACTGCATAACACATGCAAAACACAAATTTATCTTGTTAGTGACACTATTTTGCATGTTAAGAGCTTTGATTTCCTAACAAAACAGGTGTAAATAAACCGTAATTTCACAACACATCAATACCCCCAACATACACCTTTGCTTGTCCTAAAGCAAACAAAGTTGAACATATCATGGGGAAATTACCAACTCAATTCTATATTGTCCTAAAATCGACTTCAAAGATCATGGCTCCGGCTAGTACCAATAAGTAGTGCACAGTGTAGTCTTTTCATAACAAATCCCTCCACTTAAAAACTCAATTTTCTAGGATGCAATGGAGGAAATCAAAATAATAAGCAACAACAACAATTACTCAAGATGTGACTCAAGGCTACTAATATTCAAAGTACCCTCTTTTGTCTCATTTTTGGGTTTTATAAACATCACCAATATATGATAATTTACATTCCATCATAATAAAGAAAGTCCCAAAATACTCCAAATATATCCAAGATCACAAGGGACAAATATACAACACTCACACTCAACCAAGAAATTGAAATATCAACAAATTTCATTCCATAAGCTTGCCCTTATTTTCAATTACTACCAATCAAAATCACTTAGTTTGGAATCCCAAAGGTCTTTCTTAATCTTGTAATGTAAGGGAAGGATATAGGTAGGTAACACATTTTGGACCAAGTGACTATACCTTTCCAAAGTGCATTTAAAATCAATAACCCAACTTCTTCGTCAATGAAAAACAGAGCCCACTCATTCAAATACAAGCCCTATATTGCTCATACCATCAATCCTTTTCTTTTCTCAAAATGACTTTGTGATAGCTACCTTTAACCTAGTTATAGAATTAAGCTAAAGACACCATATTCACCACTAGATCAGGGCCAAGATAGAAGTTCACCATATAATTTGCCGTGATGCTTATAACATAGCCACCCTCAATTTAGGTTACAATTCCTTGTTGAGGTGCACAATATCCAATAGAGAACTAGGGCCTAAATAGAGAACTAGGGCCTAAACAAAATAATCTTACTAATTTAACAAAACAAGGAAATACTTTTACTGAGTCATGATGTACTCATTTACTTTTTTTTCTTCCACCAAGCTAGTTTCCTTTTGCAAAACCAACTACCCACCTAACTTAGGATTTTGGCCTAAGATTTGGACCAACTAACCACTCCTAATTCTTCAAATTCCAACACCGCCAACTTAGGTATTTTTCCAAAGTTGTATACATCTTCGGAGAAGTAGGTTCAAAAGAAGGGTATATGTTCAAAAAAGGTTCGACTTATAATATGATTGATTAAAGAAAGAGTCAAAAGGTCTTAAACAGGGTGCAACTAGATCACTCACTCCCGGGTAAATAGGCTAAGGCATTTTATGGAGGTTTTCACTAAAATCATAGCCTAAGGTCATTTTCGTAACTTCATACTTTCAACATGCAATAAAAGACTAATGGGGCAAGTTCTAGATGAAACAAGTGAGAAATGAATTATAGACTAAACTGACCACACATGGCATGCAAATTATTAAAGATGGTTCAATCTTTATTCCTAGATGAGGACAAATGAAGATATACACTACTTACTAGTAAATATAAGAGTTACAAAACGAGTCAAAGCGTTGTTCCAAAACCATTTCTTGTCCATGAAAATTAACTTTGCCAAAAATCCACAGAAATATTTTGAAGGGGTATGTACAATATGGAACTACTTTATTAGTATCAACCAAGCCAATGCATTTATGAACATCATCTAACTATACCTCTATTTACACAGTAAACCAAATACTATTAATCTATTAAACTAGGAAAAATTATCAAATAAAAGTAAACCTAAACATGCCAATTCTACTAGATAGCATGTCCTAGGGAAAGAAACATGGAAACAAAGACCCTCGAATGAATTAAAATAGAATAAAAAATTTAAATCAAAATGAAACTAGATAAAAATACACAAAAACACTAATCCAATGATCAATATCAAATAACAGTAGCTATGGGATACCTCACCCCAACTTGAAAACATGGTAATGTCCTCACTGGGCCAACCTTTCTTTTATATACTCCTGGTCACGAGCCAAAGTAGCCAAGGTAGGTCTACTGGTGGTTGCTTCTAGCTGTGTTGGAAGATATCTCTCTGGGACCTGTAGGTAAACCTGCCACAAATTGGAGAATCTGAGAATCTATCCTATGAACCTGAGTAAAAATGTACTTGAGTGTCGGAGGTCCTGTCGGGAGTGGTGTAATAGCTAGTGAAGCCGCACTAAATGACTCACCCTTAGTGAATGTGCCAAAAGAGGGGCTGCTACATCAATCTTTCTCTGTTAAACATGCTCCTTTCCTCTTTTTTCTCCAAGAGATGAACCATCTTTCTGGGTCATGCTCTCTGTCATCGTTTTTCCTCTCCAACCTTACCTAATAGCATAACTGAGTAATCAGGGATGGGAAGAATAAGCTCTTAGTTCCACCGAACACTACCTCGTGCATCTTCTCCATAATCAAATTCCCAGCATCAACGGGAAGACCCTCAGTAGAGCACATATGATTATCCCCCTGTCGATAGTCACGTCTGACTTATTTGTTGAGGGAAGCACATAAGCACAAATAATGCTGAGCCATTTCCTCTCTTCTGCAGTGAATTGGGAAGACTCAATTTTTTACTTCTTTGAGATCCATCTCGGTACCACCTTATCATGTAAGCATCGTACAAATAGACCTTTATGTATATCTTTCATTGTAGCCATATATGTTGCGTTGTCAGCATTTGGCAGTGGTAATATGCCTTGATGGTTTGAGGATTAAACATGATCAATTTCCCCCTGACTGTAACCATTACTTCATTAGCAAAGTCCGTTTCTTCTGCATTGGCATAGAACTCATGGACTATAGTGACATTCGCTGCTTCAGGCTCTACTGCAAAGACTATCAAGCCCGTAGTCTCCAATCTTATAAACACACCCGACATGGATGTCGCAAGATTTTTGAGTAGAATTTCGTGCACCTTTATAATGTTCTTCAAGCGGAGAAGATCATATTATTGTGAGCATTTGAGGGATGTGAATATGCTTTGATCATAATACTCATCATTAGTAATGGAATCACAAACATCTTGCACACTTTTGATGGTGTCATTGGCCATTATTGAAGAAAAAGTACCTAAAAAATAAAGACATTGTCAAAATATTTCAATAGGCATGTGTAGCAATGTATTATGAAGCTATAAGGCCAAAGAAACCACTTTAAAATTTTAGGACCAAGGCTGTGCAGAGTTACTTTTTAGCAAAAGTCATTGAACTCAACGCGATCATGGAAACTTCGAATGTAATCATGTCATCTAAGCATATTACACATCACGACCGCGTAGATAAGTCACACGATTGTGAATCATTAGACCGTTTCCCATCACGATCGCATATTAAAGGAATGCGATTGCATAGTTCTGTAGAGTGGTAGATTTTTTTTTCTTTCAGTCATTTCATCGAACAGATGATGGGCACAGTTTTGGTATCCATTTTTGGGCATGAATTCCTTTAAGGTGACAACATTTGACTCTACACTTGCACCTCACACTCAATCCGACACTACCAACTTATATTTTCTAACAATTAATCATGATAAAATAATAGAAACTAGCCCTAGAAAAATGTAGCCATCAAGATAGTCCTCTTCCAAATTTACCAAGAATTTAGCTTCCAAAAATCAAAGGAGCAATTAGAAACGTACCGTGAGAGTGATGACACAATTCCTTTAACACCAATTGGACCTTGAGTGGGGATTTTAGAGTTCAATTTTTTCAAGGGTGAAATATTTGGAAAATTTAACACTTAGCCATTTCTGGGTATGGAAATTGTTTAAAAACTTAGAGTGCTGATACCATCACGATCGTGGAATGTTGCCTCATGATCCTATCTTGTTTAATTTTGTGTTACCCAATCACGTTAGTGTTCAACATGATTGCAAAGTTTGATAATTTATACCTACATGATCACGGGACTTTTATATGCAATCGCGTTGCCTTACATGATGCTCAGGTGCACAATCCTTTCAGCCTTACTGGAAAACCAGATTCAGTACATCAACCTGCACTTTTGACCCTTGTATTACATAGAAAGCATCCAAAAACTACACTTCATGGATTAGTAAAAATTAAAACAGGATATGACCCTAAAAACTACACCAAAATAAAAAATTACCTAAAATCAAAACTTATGAAAAATGAAAACTAGAACTTACCATCCACCAATCGAGTATTTATCTCTCTATTTCAAGGACTTAAATTTTTCTCCTAACTTTAATTCATTATTATCATGATTTTCATGGGACGATAGTGGACAAGAGAAAAGATTAACACGTAATTACCACATTCCATACTCCTTGGCTTTGGCATGAGGGATATTGTTTTATCTACTTTGAGTAGCAAAGACTCCCCTAAATGAACTAGAGTTTTCAATCCTATTTATTTTAATTCTTTTGCTCACTTCTTGTCTCATCTCGTCAATTTCTTCATCATGCATGATCTTTGGTTTAGACGACTTGCAAAGTTATGTAGTCTCTTATACATCAACCAGGTCTTCATCCTTTATAAATAACAATCCAACATCAATATGACCCATCCTTTGGTAGAACATGTCGTATGTCTCAAGAAATAAATTCAAGTCATCTTCCAAATTAAAGATGTCATATTCAAGTTGCTCTATCTTACTGCATAAGTCCAAATTCCTAGCTAAGAAGTCTTCCATAACCCATAATGCGCATTCACGATAGCGAACAGTATTTGACCACTGCGTTCGTGACCTACCACCAGTTAGACCAATGTGATCACAGGAGTTTTAGGACACGATCGCGATGAAGTGATATACAGTGCCTCACGGTCATAGAAGTACACAACGCGATCACATAGTACATTATTGTCCTCCGTCTAGATAGTTCTGGAATTTCACTTAACTGAGTGAATTCTGCTTATAAATCTAAGAAGGTCATTTGTAATTGATAGAGAACATACAAAATAGATCTTTTGCAGCTGTTGGGGTAAAATCATATAAAAGGGAATCTTGGAACCAAACATCTACACCTAGGGTTAGAGATTTGGAGTTTTGTATTGCAATATTCTTTACCCATCTCTTCTTCCCTAGCTTTCATTGTTTATTCTTAGTTTTATACTTTTCTTCTTGTTTAAATCTTGTAGTCATAAATTATGCAATATTTAGATTTGTATTTGGAATTTTAATACTATCATATGCTTTTGTTTCAACCATTCTACAATTAATTCTATGAATGCTTTAGTTCTTATATCTTTTAAAGCGTATGTAAACATAATATCTACGTATTGACTGATTTTCAGTGGTGGCGAGCACTAGAACTTACCTAGGTTTAACTAGTACTAACCTTGTGGTTAAAGCTAGAAGTTGAGATTATGCTAAGAAATTCGAGGCGTTAACCCTCTTCTAATGGTTGCTGTTGTAGCAAGAGAAATCATTTTGAGTTACCACGATAAATACACCATACTCTTTCACAGCCCTAACCCGGTGTAAAAGAGATTTACTTAGGATTAAAGGTTGAGAAACACTTAGGTAAATATCATTGTCTTTATATGTAACTCTGCACTTACGAAAAATTATAGGACTGTAGCTGCTTATAATCTGTTAAACACCATGGATCATTGATAATATAGATTTCCATAATTTGATGACTTGTAATCTTTGAATTGTTATGTCATGGATCAGCCGTTGTTTATAATTGATACGTTATTCTATCCTTATCCCCCCATATCGTGTTATATCCATTCAAGTTAGAGTTGTGGCACTTTAGTTCCCATTCTTACTCAATTGCCTCTCATAGAGCATATTGCTCGTTGTGGGATTGACCCCGTCCCTTTGTTAGGTAGTTATATCTGAAAACATCCGTATACACTTTTATATTGGTTTTGAAGTGTAATTTTGAGCGTTATCAGAAATTGGTGCCGTTGTCGGGGAGAAATTTGGCGTATTGATTTAGTTTAGAAATTAAGGTGTAATTGCTTTAATTTAAACTTGTGAATGTTTGTTTTGTTTATTTTTTATTCTTGTGTTAGATAGATACTTGGTTATTTGGTTACTATGACATCTCCGTTCAAGAGTGTATTTCTTGGTTTCTATTTCTGTTGCCCAAGCTCTTAAAGAGTAGACTCATGGCATTGCTCATGTCACCCAAAGCAATAATTGAGGAAATTCTTGAGGCATTTGAGTCTTTTATACATGCTCGTGAATGCGCATTATGGGTTATGAAAGACTTCTAAGCTAGGAATTTGGACTTATGCAATGAGATAGAGAAACTTAAATATGACATCTTCAATTTGGAAGATGACTTGAATTTATTTCTCGAGACATATGACATGTTCTACCAAAGGATGGGTCGTATTGATGTTGGATTGTTGTCTATAGAGGATGAAGACTCGGTTGATGTGCAAGAGACTATATAACTTTGCAAGCCGTCTAAACCAAAGATCATGCATGATGACTAAATTAATGAGATGAGACTAGAAGTGAGCAAAAGAATTGAACAAATTAGGATTGACCAAAGTAGATAAAACAATATCCCTCATGCAAAGGGGAAGGAGTACGGAATGTGGTACTTAAGTGTTGACCTTTTTGCTTGTCCACTATTGTCCCATGAAAATCATGATAATAATGAATTAAAGTTAGGAGAAAAATTTAAGTCCTTGAAATAGAGAGATATATATTCGATTGGTAGATAGTAAGTTCTAGTTTTCCTTTTTCATAACTTTTGATTGTTAGGTACATTTTTTTTATTTTTGTGTAGTTTTTAGGGTCATATCCTGTTTTATTTTTTTGCTAATCCATAAAGTATAATTTTTGGATGCTTTCTATCCAACACAGGGGTCAAAAGTGCAGGTTGATGTCCTGAATCTGGTTTTACAGTAAGGCTAAAAGAATTGTGCACCTGAGCATCACGGAAGGCAACACGATCACATATAAAAGTCCCGTGATTGCGAATGTATAAATTATCCAACTTTGAAATCACTTTAAACACTAACGTGATCGCATAAAACAAAAATTAAACAAGATGGGATCATGAGGCAACATTCCGCAATCGTGATTGTATCAGCACTCTAGGTTTTTAAACAGTTTCCACACCTAAAAACAGCTAAGTGTTAAATTTTCCAAAAATTTCACCCTTGAAAAAATTAAACTCTAAAATACCCACTCAAGGTCCAATTGGTGTTAAAGGAATTGTGTCATCACTCTCACAGTACGTTTCTAATCCCTTCTTTGATTTTTGGAAGCTAAATTCTTGGTAATTTTGGGAGAGGACTATCTTGATGGCTACATTTTTTAGGGCTAGTTTCTATTGTTTTTTCATGATTAATTGTTACAAAATATAAGTTGGTAGTGTTGGTTTGAATGTGAGGTGCAAGTGTCGAGTCAAATGTTGTCACCTTAAAGGAATTCATGCCCAAAAATGGATACCAAAACTGTGCCTACCATCTGTTCAACGAAATGACTGAAAGAGAAAAAAATCTACCACTCTACAGAAGTATGCAATCACGTTCCTTTAATATGCGATTGTGATGGGAAACGACAATCGCGTAGATAAGTCACACGATCGCGAATCAGGAGGTCGTTTTGCATATTTAAAATACTTGTTGTTTCGCCCCAAATCTCATTTAATTTTCCTTGGTTAAAGTATAGAATAATTTAAATTCAAAACTCTTCTATTATGACATACAACTGCATAAATATTGAATTTCTAATAAGACTCTTTTACGATACTAATACATAACACCAATTCCCTCAGGGTTCGACATCCTGCTCATAAGAGCCACTATAATACTTGTAAGACAACGTACAATTGTGTGTGTGCTTGGATGCCAATTGGGTTTCACCCCTGGAGGTCCATGCCTCATAGTCATTAGTGGGGGTCACACCCCAGTAGGTCCATACCTCGTAATCAGTAGTGGGGGCCATGCCTCAGGAGGTCTGTTCCTTATAATTAATAGTAGGGGTCGTTCCTTACGAGATCCCCATCTCTGGGCCCAAGATAGAACCTCACGAAAGTCAAAACTTTACACCAATTATACTGTGAAAAATAAATCCATACCACTAGGCGGTCGTGGCATTTATATACATATATGTAAGGAAACCACTTTCAGTTACTAAGCTAGTAAATCATTCCAGTTTTATTTAATCCTGATGAAACTCCCTTTCCTATAGCCCCAACCTGCATCAATGTTTAACCTTCAACAAATAAATATATAAAATCTATGAACGTAACACAACAATAGTAAAGAATCATACGACGCACATGGATTGGCTAGATGCCACTAACTAAGAAATGACACCACTCTCCGAGTCTTGTCATGGCTCAACATAGAAACTACAGTCCAAGGCCGGCTGTGGCAAGGCTAGGACATCCACACATAATCCAGCATCCTCCACGTCTTGCGTCGGGACCCTCGAAAATGATAAATAGGTGAGAAATAAATAAAACAGTTCTCAAACCTAACAAATATTCTGCACAACTAGCCACCACATACAATAGACCAACCTAAAGAAAAGTAAGCCTAGCCTACTTGGGATCCAATGCAATTCCTTGAAAATCATACAATACCTTCCTAGAGCTCCGAACAAGCTCGAATTCACTCGAAACTATCAAATTACATACCTAGAGGTTAAAATATGAGGAATGATACCAATATTTTTAACTGCAATCAGGGATGGAAATTAGTCCTAAAATTGGGCCAGAAAAAGAAACTAAAATTACCAGCACGAAGGCCTCAGCTCAATGAACTCGTGGTTTGAATTTGATCTCGAGGGGACCTCCAGAAGGTCCTCAATTGGCCAAGAAATGTTTTGCACAATTTAGGAAAAACATGAAACATTAATTGCGCTAAATATCAAGCAAGAAAATGCCTAGGAATTGAGGGAAAAGCTACAATATCACACCGAGATTAACTAACAGAAATCCTAACTGGAAACACTAGATTATACTATCCAAAACACGAAATCACCATTAAAGCCTAAAGTAAGAGCTTCCAAAGAAGAAGAAAGCTTACCATTTTATGAAATAAGGTGCTAGGACTTGATCCCCGATACTTCACCATTAAGAAAAAACAATTTCCCCTTTGAGTTGCTCAAGAAATCACCAAGAAGATTAAAAAAATAGAGAAATAATGTATGGGAAAATGGTTGAAAAAACTGGAAAAATGGCCTTTAAAAGACCTAAGGAGACTGATTTATCAGTCAATGCTGATTTATCATGACCCCGCAGATGACTGATTTATTGATCAAAAGGACCAATTAATCAGCACCTATATATTTATCAGACCCTTGAACAATGTATCAGTTTCTGATTTATTGGTCAAAATACCAATAAATCAGTTTGCAACTGCAACAATAGACAACAATTTCCAAAACATCAAAAAGAGGCCCAAAATGGAAATAGGGTCCAACCCTGACAAACCAAATATGCATATTGTATGGAAAACAAATTTCGAACTCAAATGAGTTGATAAGACGTCCCTCAGGGGTCTTTTGAGAAAAAAAAGACCTCAAAACCAAATTGATTAAATAGGTCCTACCTCCTAACCTTCTACAAATAGTCTCAAAATGAGTTTGGACACTCCTTGAAGTGCATCAACAACTCTACTAGCCCTAAACTGATGGAAGTATCAAAATTCCGATCCGAACATCCAATCACAAAAAGCCCACCCAGGCTCCAAAATGAACTCCATTTGAGTTGAATTTCCACAAAACAGCTCAAGCTCACAATGAACACCATAGGACATAAACAAAAGGTCCAAATAGAACAAAATCGGCATTCTGAAGCTAATGGAAAAACTAGAATTCCAATCTAACACTCTATTACCAAAAGTCATCCCAGGTTCCATAATTAATTCTAGTTGAACTAAATTTCTACAAAATTCTCAAACATAAAAAGGAAACCCCGAGACAGGAACTAAAGATCCATTAGACCAAAATTGACATTCAAGAGTTAACAGAATTGTCGAAATCCAATTTCGAGCATGTCTACTTAGAATTCACCTCTCAAGTTTCACTAGTTTAAAGTTAAGCTTTGAAAATAGGGAAATTGAGATAACAAGCTATAGAAATTCCAGGGAACAAAATGAATGGTCTCGACAAGTCATAAAAGACTTGGGGAAGCTAACAAAAAGCTCTAAACACTAAAGAAGTTGAAAGGAAAGTAAATAACCACGCTGGTCATAACACCATCCTTCACTAAATAAGACTTTCTTAATCGAAAGTAAAGGAAAGTGTAGTACTTGAAGGCTAAAAAAGATGTGGATACTAGGCCCGTATGTTACCTTATGTGTCCCAGGTAGCCTCCTTGATTGGTTGATGAGCCTAACTAGCCTTCACCACAGGATATCTCTGGATCTGAGTCGCCTCACATCCCCGACTATTATGGCCTTTGGATCCTTAACATAAGTCAACTTGCCATCTATCTTCATAGACTTCGGCAAAGCAAATAGGATGAGTCAGGCACATACTGGAAAAACATCGATACATGGAATACCAAACACACATCAGCTAACTCTGAAGGTAAGGCAAGCCTGTAAGCGAGAACTCCAACCCTCTGCATAATCTCATAAGGACCAATAAACTTGGGTTCAAATTACCCCACTTACAAAACCTAATACACCCTTCATAGGAGACACTAGGAGAAAAACCAAGTCATGAACAATAAACTCTAGGGTCAAAGCCTACAACCACACAGGACTTCTACCTAATCTTCTTTTTTTGAATCCTTTCTTGAATAATTCTCCTTTCCATGGTTTTACAAAGGAAATAGGAACTTTGCGGTGAAACTTCTCAACCATAAACCTAACTAGTAGGCAATCTGCAACCCTACCATACAATGCCTCAAAAGGCACAATATGAATGCTGGAATGATAATTGTTATTATAGGAGAACTCCTCTAAATCCAAATGTCTATTGTAGCTACCAAAAAATTCTAAGGCACATGCTTGATATCCCGAGTCACTTAAATAGTCTTCTCAGACTGCCCGTCGGTGTAAGGGTGAAATGTCATACTCAAGAAAACCTCAATATCCATCTCTCTTTGCACTGATCTTTGAAACTAAGACACAAATAGAGTGCTTCGGTTAGATATAATGGCAAATGGTACCCCATAAAGACTAAACACCTTGTGAAATTATAACTCAGTTAGTCTCTTTGCACCCCAAGATGAGTGTGTTGGCAGGAAATGAGCTAGCTTGGTCAATCAATTTATGATTACCCAAATGCAATCATGGAATCTAGATATGCGAGGAAGACCTAAAATGAAGTCCATAGTAATCCACTCCCACTTTTACTCAGGAATAGGGAGTCTTTAAAGCTCACCACCCAGCCTCCAATGATCAAATTTTACCTACTGACAGTTCAAGAACTGAGACATAAAGGATGCTATAGCTCTTCTCAAACCCTGCAACCAATAATATTGCCTCAAATCATGATACATCCTTGCATTACCCAGATGGATAGGGTATCGGGAGAAATGAGACTCATGCAATAGATTTTGAATTAACTCACCAACTCTTAGAACGATAGGAAACCATTAAATAATAAAACACCATCAGAATCTATTATGGCCCAATAAATTTCCCTCAAACCGTCTCTCTTATCTGAACTAGATGGGGATCCTCATACTGGCACTGCCGAATCTAATAAAATAAGGATGATCTAGCCTCAACATGGGAAACAACCCGCTCTAGTGCTGAAACATCCAATCTAACCAATATTTTGGTCAAGGATTAAATGTACCAAGCCAATGGCCTCTCAGAAGCAGAAATAGAATCTAGGCTACCCATATTCACTACCTTCCAGATCAAGGGATATGCAATCATATTAACCTATCCTCGATGATAAAGAATACTTAAATCATAGCCCATTAGGAGCTCAACCCATATCTGTTGCCTCAGGTTAAGCTCCTTCTAACTCATGATATACTGCAAGCTATGGTGATTAATATAAATCTCACAATTGAAGCCATATAGGTAGTGCCTCCATATCATATGCATAAAAACCACCGTTACTAACTCCAAGTAATGAGTGGGGTAGTTGCAATGGTGATCCTTTAGCTACCTCGAAGAACACATTATAGAATGACCCTCGTGCATCAGAACACAACCTAACCTAATACCTAACGCATCAAAATATACTGCATAGGGCCAGTCCTATACTAGCAAGGCAATAACTAGGGCAGTAGTCAGCAACTCATTTAGCTTTAACAAAGTAGACTCACACTTAGTTGACCATTAAAAAGAAATTTCCTTCCATATCAATCTAGTCAAAAGAGCCGCGATAGATTAAAAAACCCTAAACAAACTGACGATAGTACCCTGATAACCCTAGTAAACTATGAATCTATTAGGAGTGGTAGGTTAAGGACAATCACACACCACAACCATCTTGGCTGGATCAACACTAATTCTAGCATCTGATACCACATGGCTTAAAAGATGAAATACACTCGAGCCAAAACTCACACTTTGAGAACTTGGCATAAAGATGCTTAGTCCTTAATGTCTGTAGCACTACCATCAGGTGTTCCTCGTGGTCCGCTTGACTCTTTGAGTAAACCAATATGTCATTAATAAATATGATCACAAAGGAGTATAAAAAGGTCCTAATACTAGATTCATCAAATCCATAAAGGCTGCAGAGGCATTTTTCTAGCCAAACGACATCACACTAGAAACTCATAATACCCATACCTTATCTGAAATGATATCTTTGAGATATCCTCAATCTAAATCCTCAATTGATGATAGAAAGATATCCAATCAATCTTAGAGAACACTGTGGCACCCTATAGCTGGTCAAGTAAGTCATTCATACAGGTAGGGGTTACTTATTCTAAATAATCACCTTGTTCAGTTTCCTATAACAATACACATCCGTAGTGACCTATCCTTTTTCTTCACAAACAAGACTGGGCGATGGCGACACACTAGGAAAGATAAGAACCCTGTCAATCAAATCTTGCAATAGAAGACTCAACTACCAATATCATCTGGGTCCATACATTAAAGGGCAATGGAAATGGGCCTCGTGTACAGGTTAACTTCTATAGAAAAATCAATATCATGCTCGGTGTGAGGCCGGGTAAATCATAAGGAAGTACATGTTCAAACTGACAAACCATAGGCACAAAATCAAGGAGGCAGAATCAACACTAATATCTCTAACATGGGACATGTAAGAATGATAACCTAAAGTAATGAACCTACGAGGAAAATGATAAAAAATAACCCGAACTGAGGAATATCTAGTGGGACCGCACCATACTACCAAGCATACACTGGGTACAAAAAAGGTCATGGTCTAGGCATAGAAATCCAAAAATGCATAAAGGGATAACATGTGAAATCCTAAAATCACATCAAAGTCCAACATATCTAATTCAATAAATTTGTCCTGAGTGTCATAACCCTGAATAGTCACTAGAAAAAACCTATTTACTCAATCCACCACTAAGGTCGGGTGCACGGGGAAACACACTCTAGGGCATAGGTAACAACTCACTAGAAATACCTAACCGAGTAAAAAAATAAACAGATACATAATATAAGGTGGATCTAGGATCGAATAAAATAAAATTTGAGTACCCAAAAATAAGTAACATGCCTATGAAAATAGCATCTGAGGCCTCAGCCTCAGACTTATCCAAAATAACATAAAGCTAACGATGGCCCCCACCTTGCTGTGGATCACCACCTCTACGACCCCCACCCTATTGTGGATCACCACCTCTACCTCTCAATCCCCTTCTCCAGCTTTCTCCTTTGGCTCCATAATTGGCTAGTTGTCCACTTCTAGATGATGGCATTTCCTGTAATGGTTGGGCAAGCAAGGTTGAGGTCTACATATCACTTCACCATTGTCGAACTCTAGTAAAGTGAACCCTATCCCCATAATCAAAGAAACCCTATACATAACAATTAATGGAAATCCTAGGACAATCTTTGATAGAGTGACCCACTCCTTTGCACTCAAAACAACCACCCATCTTTTTCCTGATTGTTGGGACCCTAAATATATGCCTTATGAACCTAAAACTAGGTTCTGAAGGGATACCTGCTCAGTCCTCTATTGGAAGTCTATAATGAAGCCTGATACTGTTAGATGGTTTGAACTTTCCTACCATAATCTCTGCCTCCAGAAATAGACCCTGAATAACTACCTTGGTGCGCTATCTCTACTCGCTGCCCCCATGGGCCTAATGGGCTAAATTCTCTATGCTGCAGGAATAATCGGCATTATCTAGGAAGGAACTCTAAAATACCAATATCCACTCAACTTTACCTCACAGGTCCAACCTCAACCCATAAGTAAAGCGGTAGATCCGCTCCTTTTTGATAAGCAACAACTCACCAATATGTCTAGAAAGCTAAATAAATTGAGTTTTATACTAAAAAACTATCATAGTACCCTAGCATAAGATTGTAAACTAAGCCTGTAATGAATCTCGTGCACTCCTGGGCATGTACTGGGCTATGCGGACCTCTCAAAAATATTCCTAAGTCAATAGGGCAGACTCGATGACCTACAATCTCTGAATACTCTCCATCAATTACTAGAAGAACCCTCAAGAAAGTAAGAAGGAAAGTCATCCCTTTGCTTATTTGATAGCTCCAAATTCCTCAAACTCTCCTCACAGATAGCGATAAGCTCTTAGAGGTCCTTCCCCTATGCTTTAAACCTAGCAGGGGCCATCCCTAAGAAGTGGTCTAATATCTTCCTCACCTCTAAAGATGGTATAGTAGGACCTAGAGGTGATGTAGAGGCGTTAATATTTTAAGCTGGTAAAAAAGGTGGTAAAGGCGGTGCTACTGAGGCTTTAGATACTAGGGGAGGTAGTGCACCAAGGATATGCAACATATCTAGTAACAAGTCTCCAAAAGTGGATAGCGGTGGTTAGGCTAAATGTGGTAGAGGTGCAGGAGTTGTCTGTAGCTGTGTAGTATCAAAAGTAGTAATAATTGCTGAAACATCTCTCACTACCCCCTCTTAATCTGCTAAGGGAGTATCTTGATCCATGACGAGCTTGGGTGTGCACCATCTGAAAAAAGTAAAGCAAAAGTGAGTTTTTTTGGAATGGTACAAATATTAATGCACCACAAGAATCAGGAGATGAAAGCCTTCCTACAGTACCCCTGATCCTCTTATTGATTAGATACAAATGTCAATGCACCAACCCCAGGATTCTATAAGGTACTTGCACTAATGCCAAAGAGACTGGTGACCCTAAGTTTTGATACCACTATTTCATTACCCAAATTTTTAGGTCATGGTGGAGTATACAACCCGCCTTAGACAAGCCTATCTCTACAACTCGGAGCTAGTTGTAATGGGCCATAACAACTCACATCCACCAACAAGGAATAAAATAACTAAAATAACTAACAATAGAAGGCAAATAAATATATACAACTAAAGAGCTATAAATCAGAGTTTCCAAAAGAGCATAAACATAGACAAGCTCCTATAAAAGTGATACTACATAAGGCATGCCATGAAACCAAATGCAGCAGGCTATAATAACTTGAAACAATGATCAATACAAACTACAAAGCTCACCATATTCTCTGTAGGATAGCAATTTACTAATCAAATCATCCTGAGTGTCATAACCCTAAATAGTTATGAGATATAAAATATATACTTGATCCACCACTAAGGTTGTGCACACACGAGGGTAGACATACTCAAGGGAATAGGTAACAACTCACTGGAAATGCTTAACTGAGTGAAAAAATAAATATATACATAAGATAAGGTGGATACATGGTTGAACAAAATCAAAGTTGGTACCCACAAAAAATAATATACCTACCATAATAGAATAAAGCTAATAACGACACCCACACTCAGTCTTGGCATTTTCTTGAATAGAATAGAGCTAATAAAGACACCCACACTGTTGTAGCTAACCACCTCTACCTCTTACTCCCCCTCCCAGTCTCCTCCTCTAGCTTTGCGATTGTCTAGCTGTCAACCTCTAACCGATGGCACTATCTATAATGGCTGGGCAAGCAAGGTTGCAGTCTGTGTAGCCCTTTGCTGTGGGAAATCTCTAGAAAAGAGGCCTATGTCCCCATAATTGAAGCAACCCTATACATAATGATCTCTTGAAATGCTAGGATAGTCCCTGATAGACTGACCCACTTCTCCACACTTGAAACAACTATCCCTGTCTTTGGACTGATTGCGGAGACCCTCAATATGGCCTCGTGAACTTGAAATTGAGCCCCTAATGGTATGGATGCTCATTCGTCCATCGTAAGTCTATAACAAAGACTAGTACTATTAGTTGGCCTAACCTCCCCTACCTTAATCTCAACCTCCGAACATAGACCTTGAGTAACTATGCTTGTGAA
>JBDJHY010249925.1:0-10684 GCA_039654485.1 Withania somnifera
TCATCTTAAAGGAAAGTTGACTTTGGTCAATGAGTACTTAGTTTTAGGCTATAAAACAGGGAATTAGAGATATTTCTCAGTCGAGTCGCCAGGGATCCGAACTATCGGTCAAAGCAAGTTATAAATGACTCGGGGAAACAACCAAAATTCTATAAAGTGTATAACATCACGTATTTATTATAAAAAACCATGAGGGTCATTACACTCTTTGACTTCCTTCGCGTTTTGGGTAAGTTTTCTTCATTTTAATTCTCAAGTTTCTTTATTTCCTCCATTAATGAACTTGAACCCCTATTGATGAAGTACATAAAATCATGTATAATCCATACTTTATGGTGCAATTCTTCATTTCCCTAGTATGTTTTGTTTCAAGTATCATTAACATACCGTAATTCCTTTGTCTAATTCATAAAGATTGAATCTTTGACCCCGCTAGGGTTAAATCTTTCCAGGTTGTTTTGAAGATCTTCCCATGCTCGAATTGTGCTCAATTTTAGAGCACACCGTAGTGAAATTAATTTTCAATTTCGGCAAGCTGGCCTAATTTTAGGCCTAGTCCAGAACATAGCATAAAATACTCCATTGGACTCATATTAATATATAGAATTCATTGACATAAATTTTAGATCATTCAGAGATCATTTGATACCAGTTGTAGCAATATTTGTGTGATTATAACATTTTGTATCGAATGACAGTTAAGCTCTGTGAGGCTATCTTTGGGCTTATAGTTTTAATAACTGTACTGAATAGCATATATGAGTTGCGTAGTTAGGATGTATAGTAACCTGTACCGCTCTTTCGTCCGTTCCATGTTGATATTGATATTTTGGCACTCAAGTGATATGGGGCCCGAGATTTAGCATTTGATTAGAGATACCTATGCAAGGCATAGGATGTGGATAAACTATAAGGTCATAACATTAGGCATTAATAACAATTTATTGGGCCTAAATGCCAAATCATATCAGATTTAGTGTTGATTATTTAGTTGGCCAATGAAAAAGCATATCTATCGAGTTTTCGAGACCTTTTCATTTTAACAAAATAATTTTGTTTAAGTTTAATTATTATATTTATCAAATGTTGATTATTTATTTGGCCAAGGACAAAATCTATCCGTCGGGTTTTTGAGACCCTTACTTGTATAAAGATGGACGTTATTTTTTCAAGTTACAATTTGTTTATATTTTCAAGTTAAATTAATTCATATTTTTGAAGTTACATTTGTTTACATTGTTCTAGTTGAAGTTGATTTATATTTTTCGAGTTAAATTTAATACATATATTTTAAGTTACGGTTTGTTTATATATTTGTTTTAGGTTTTAGTTAACTCATTTTATTCAAGTTACAATTTGTTTATATTTTTAAGTTGTAATTATATTATATCAAGTGTTAATTGTTATCCTCGCCAATGAAGAAATTATCGTCGATTTTCAAGACTTCCATGTATAAAAGACGAATTTTATTTTTAGTTATTATTTTATTTCATTTATTATTTTTTGTTATTATTCATAACTAATACTTTTACCAAGTGTCGTTAAATATTTTTTTTGTTCACTTCTAATTTTTTACACCAATTATTTTATTTGTTTATTTTTTAGTCCTAACGTTCGCGCCCTATCTTCAAAAATAGGGATGCCGAACAATTGGTAAGTTTCACTCCAAGTTCCATGAATTTCATTCCCAAATTTTTAAAATTTTTTAGTTTTGTTCTTTACTTATTAGGATTTATTTTATCTTATTCTGAGTTTTATTTTAGCTCAAATTTTGGGTATGTGTTCCGTATCAGGAAAACCCATTGATCTCTTGTTTGGAGTTCGAGTTATAGGGCCCACGGACCTATGTGATTCAGATTTTGGATCCATCTAGAATCCTAGAGATATGATATCATTTTCTTTCTTTTAACGTATAGATTACTATTTTGATAGTTTTGTTTTCGTTCGAAGTTGTTTGAGTTGAGACCTAGTATCTATGGAACAATTTCTTCGGACGAAAAGTAGGTTAATACTTACTAACCTTAGACTTGCCATATATTAAATATAATTATAGTATTTACCACATTTTTTGGTTGGGTTGAGTTTTTTTTAGGATTGATACCTTTGATGTCTGTTCTTTTCTTTTAGTCCGATTCATTTGTTTTCTGGTTCGATATTTGTGATATTGTTATAGATTACCCGTTTGTGGTACTGAGTTGGCCTTATATTGACTCTGGAATGTAGTTAGTGGAACTTTTGAAAAGTTCGTGAGTTTCAGGCATCTATGACTGGTTATTAGCTGTTGTTGAGATTATTCGAGCTTATACAGGGTTGCCATGATTTTTATGATTTATTCATTGTAATTGTGAATGATATTATCATGAAAATATTCTTATGAATTAATGTCTATTATTTCTATGGCCGACAGCCCAATATCACTGATTTTGAGATCTTGCATGGCCTTGTGAGCCCATTTTCAGTGTTATATGGCTAAAATGGACGTAAATCGGTGATTTTTAATAAATTTTGGTAATGAAAGGCAAAAATAAACTATTCCACTATTTTTAACTGATACTAGGATCGATTTGTGACTGAGCGCTAGATATTAAGTTTTTTTTACTGGTTATAGACTCGGTTATGGCTGAAAATGGTTACTAATTCGATACTATTAATATAGATCCGATATAGGTTAGAGCATAGTTATGAGATTTACGAGATAGTATGTAGTTGCGACCTTCATAAACCTTATCGGTTCGGACTTGTAAGCAACAGGAGTAGAGGTATACGAGTTGTGGCTTTTCACAGGTTTACGGGGTAGCGGCCTTTTATGGGTCTTGTCTGCCGGTCTTGCTGGAACCGAATTAGGAGCATATGGGTCTTACTAGCATCATATCATATCATTATGCATGGTTTTACCTTATTTGTTGTTTGCTGGTTATACTCTATAGTTGTATAGGCGGCCAGATTGATTTGTTTTCACTTGTTTGTATTTCTTGAGTGTACGGGTGCTCGTTGGGATCGTAGTTTACTTATTCTTATTGTATCAGATCCTTTTATTAAATGTTGTCTTCTTTCTTTCGGTTTACTTCTTACCTTGTATTATTTCAAGACTATTTGATGTTAGATACTCTTTTCTTAAAGTGATTGTATACCTCCCTATATATTTATTATTGATCTGACAATTGAGCATGGACTCAAGAATATTTTCTTTCTTTTATCTGAGTATTCTATTATCACAGCTAGCTTAATTGACCTTTTTATATTCTTTATGGTTGTTAGCCAGTTTTTCATTATACTAAGCTCTCATTGTTTGTATTTTATGACTCATTCTTTCATTATTTGTTTATTTATTATTTTTATTTCTTATATGTCAGTCGGCTTATGATACCTACTAGATTTGCTTCAGCTATTTGGTAGCCATGCTAGACTTTTACGTCTTTTCTAGTACGTATCCTAGAACGAGCACTCGGCGTTGATCGTAATTTGGATGTAGTTGGAGCTCAGGGATAGGAGCGAGCTCTCAGCGATCTGAATCGAATTACCTCTTCTATTTTTATTTTTGTTAATCATGTATTCGAAGATAGACTATGTACTCCCTTTTATTGCGCCTTTCATTATATTCTCAGTGGCTTGTATCGAGAAACAAAGTTCACATCAAAGTTTGTTTTATCTTCATCTTTCGCGTTTCTTTACCCTTTTTGTTATTGTTTATCTTTTGGGATGGTTCATGTACAATGGATTTGTAGGTATGCTCTTGACTTGAGAAATCGGGTCGTAATAGAAAATTATAAATATTTGGGGTCAAAATCCAAAGAAATTGAGAGACTGGCGGAATGTAGCACATCATGTTGAAGCGGGGTAAAAAAAATGGAAGTTCGCGCTCAATATCTTGTGTGATAAGAATGTGCACCAAGTCTTAAAAGTACGTTTCAGTGGCAACCAAATTCGCCGCAAAATCACCAAAAGTTGCTACTAAAAATATTTTGTGACGACAGTGCTGCCATGTCAAGTACTTGCATAGTTAAAAGTCATTTGTGACGACTATCAAAAGAGTAGCCTTTAGAGACAAAAATCGCCAACAAAATTAAATAAGTATCGATCCTCTCAACAAATATTGGTTAGGTCGTTAAAGACCAACATTTAGCGGTGACAAGACAATTATACCATCCGCAACAACATTTATCGGTGCAGTAGGAACTAATGTTAGTTTCGAATATACTGTCGCCACAAAAATATTCTACCTTTAGCAATAGCTTTCATCGCTGCAATAGCTTGACATTTAGTGGCAACACTGGTTGCCACTGAAACATATTTTTTTAGCAAAAAAAATAAATAAAATGAACGAATCTCAATTACGACATGATTTTCTAAAATTTACATACGATATATTCATATCAATATAAAGAAACATACATTATTAATTCTTACGTAAAACACAAAGAACTCAACTCAAATATTATAAATAGTTCCACTACCAATTAAATATATATTCCTAATATTGTTATGCATTTACATACGACCAAAAAAAAAAAAAAGCAAAATACATAGTATCTTGACACTCCTCCTTGATCGTAGTTATCTGTAATTGTTCAAAAATATTATCCCTGTTAATAAGAAAAATAACATACGATCATTGTCATAATCTAATGCTAATGAAAAACACATGTAAGAAAGTAAAAATATTGCGTTAAGCAATAGCACATATGATCTCATATATTCACCTTTTTCTGTCACAAATGTATTTCTGCACAATGCCCGTACTTGGACAACGACCAGCTTGGAAGTAGTTCACATTTACAAACCCTCAAGTCTTTGTTTCCTGGTCTATGAAAGTTGGAAAAGTCAGCAAAAAGCCATGGTATTTAGATAACAATAAGCAATCTGGGAAACATAGTCAGGAAAGTGAATCCTTGGTATGACAAAGTTTCCCTGTTGAGGACAAATACATGACAGATCAGAAATACACATATCTTTCTACTAAGGAAAATATAGAATTTAAACACACAAGGAAAAAGCAAAGCAGAAATTGAATTTTTATGCTCATTTAAGCAACACCGACAAGAGAGGAAAAAATGGGTTGAAAATAACAAGAGTGAAATTAGATTCTTAGGAGTTACCCCAACTTGTAAGCTTAGAATCAAAATTCCTTTAAGTCTCAAGTGGAACTAAGAGAAATCCAATTTGACTAGTGAAGAAATGAATCTTACATCCACAAAACAATAAAAGGACTTCAAACAAGTCACAATTCAATTCTAGATGCCAATTAAGGAAAAGGGAAGTCACAGTTCAATTCCAGATGCCAACTAACTCAAAAATCCCAATCAACTTCAAAATTTAATCAATTCAAATAACTGGAAATCAAAATGCATGTTATCCTGATACTTTGTCAACTCAACTTGCGTTTCATAGTTATTCTCAACCAATTTCTCCAATATGCTAGCCAAACTTCAAAGACCAGGTAAGTCTGCCCGCCAAAGATCAAACATATGGAAAGAAATTACATATTAATTTTTTTTATTTTTTTTTTGGTTTGAAATTTAAACTTTGAGTCTCGGTGATTCTCCACCCAATTCAATAACTAATGGGGCCACATTTTGGGTGTTTGTTTTTGCTTTCAAAAGACTCTTAAGAAGTCAATTGCACTTTTCTTTTAGCACCACTAACAAAACTAATGCAATTGAACTCTAGTTCCACACACATATGGTGTAGACCTTGAAGACCATATTCTGCAATATACATACTAATAAAAACAAAACAACGCAATCAAAAGCAGCCTGTGCCATGAACAGGTATTTAGCAGGTTTACAAGTATATGTAGCTTCTTATCTTACCAAAAACATTCTTGACAAATTGTAACACACACCTGACATAAAAATAAAAAGGGTAATATACAATCAAAACATTACATTCATTAATAATTTCATTGTGACTAGGCTACAAACTTATCTTGAAAACCAAAAAGAGTTGTAGAAGTATCATTGATCAAAATACATAGGAAATGTGTAACACAAGTGAACATTTCATATCTAACTTACTACAATAACGATACCGATATGACGATTATAAGAGGTTGAGTAGTTCCATTTTTCACCTCTAATAGGTGAAATCCACAGACCGGCAAAGAAGTAGTTGAGACAAGAGGTAGAGGTATCATTTTGTGGAATTTTTGAGGATTGCTGCGAGTTTTGAGGGCTAGGGTGTTGGTTGAAGAATGAAAGAGATAAGAGGGCTGTAATGTTTCTTAATTTAAATTGTGTAAAATAATTACTTTCATATATAAACCAATTACTACCATTATATTGTAAATGACTTATCGCAAATTTGAAATAATTGCTTGACTAAACCGTTTATTTCTATATAAGTTCAGTGATACTCAATAATAATATATTTATAATGTATATTATGGTATTCTGTCAAACGAAATGACAAAATAGTACCAAAATAATTTAGAAAATACTTTCAAATAATAATTCACTCTGTTCAAAATTAAAGAAACTTGATAACCAATTGTTAATGTGGAGGATCAAAATTGAGTTTCAAACACATGCTACGGTCAATTTTTTTACGTTGAGCGTTTTCTTGTTTTATAAATTTAAACTAATAGGTTTTGTTTATTATCAATATAAACCTGTGCATCAGGCTTTACATTTTAAAAAATCATAATTTGGAGTTTGAAATTCTACATTTTAAAAACAATTGAGACATAAAATAATGATTTAAAATTGAAGTTAAAATTTGTCCAAATTTCATAGCTAAATGGCTACTTAATGTTAGTTATACAGAACCTAATTGGTAATTAATTAAATTTGAATTTATAAATCACAATTGAAATTAAAAAAAAAATTGTAGCGACATCAAAGCTTGCAACAAAAGCTCCAAATTTAGTGGCAAAAACCGTCACAAAAGACCACTACAACGACTTCTGATTGAGCGCCACAATACTTTTCCAATCATACTTTAACATAAAAGTTATTGCGCATTTGGCGACATTAACAGAGTCGCCTAATAATGATATTATTAGAGGCGATTTTTTCCTGTGGTCGCTAAAAGTGTTGCTTTTGTTGACACCGCCAAAACTCTTATTTTTGTGGCAACAACGGTCGCGACACAAAAAACCACATTTCTTGTGGTGGTGGTGATTAAACTATCTATATTGTTGATACACACTGCTGTCCAATAAAGATCTTACACGTCTTGAAAACTAGAATATTGAGATGTATGTATGAAAATACTATGATAAATAGAATTACGAATGAAGCTATTCGGGACAAGATGGGAATGATCTCATGGTGGACATAATGAGGGAGGTGAAATGAGACGGTTTGAGCATATAAAGAAAAGATACTCTTGCAATTTATCGAAAACATAACCTAAATAAAAAGATACAAATATCGAGGTTAGTAATTGATCCAACATTGTCTAGTTCCCTCATAACTATTGTTATTATATATAACTCTCCTACTATTTAGTTTCTTTTGATCTTAGTATTATTAATTATTTTATTTGCTTTAGTTGTCATATTGTTTGTTGATGTCACTTATTTTCTTTTTAATTGTTTTTGTATGAGTTAGTATTTGATTTACATACTTGTTTTTAATAATTAAGTCGAAAGACTATTTTCAATAATCTCTATCTTCATAAGAAGGAGCAAACCTATGTGCACATCATCCTCCCCAAATTTTAAATTATAGATTACACCGGATATTATTTGTTTACTTCGAATTGTAGATTACACCGGATATTATTTGTTTGTAAACTTTACTGTCCCTAGTTACAACTTTGTCCCATTTAAAACTTACAATAAGTTGTAGAGCCAGTGCAGTAGTTTTGAAGTTGATACTGATGTAATCACTAATCATTAAGTTTTGAATATTTTGCAAAGAAGTTGCTTTTGAAAAACAAAAAAGGACTGTTTGGCCTTATTTATTTGTGTTTTCTTCCTGATTTTTTTCACGGAAGGATCCCATTCTCACTAAATAAATGTGAAAGCTCACTACTTTTCTGAGTGAACAAGAATCCCAAAAGAAGCTGCAAAAAAGAAATGGGAAATGAAGGGATAATGGGTGTGTTTGGTACAGAGGGAAAGAACTTTAATAATTTTGTAAAAATATTTTTGCTTGTTTTATGTGTTTGATATTAAAAAATATTATCTTAAAAGTATTTATATATAGTATTCGCAACAAGTTTTTTTAAAAGTCGAAAATAAATTGCATTCAAAAATAAAAAGAAAATAATTTTATTAAAGAATCTTAATGAGTACAATTTCGTTGTTCTCTTAATTCTTCTTTCCAAGTCTTTTTTGCGATTCGAGAGCCGCATATTTTTTAAATTGCGAGATGATTTTGAACTTTTTAGAAATGTATTTGATCTCCACAAAACTCCGTCATCAATTCTTTAAAGATCTGTATAGTTGATGCCAAGACTTTTCTCTAATGCTCTACCAATGAATTAAAACATTATGTCATCCCCCTATTTATAATTGCAAGAGATAATAATTCAAATGTAAATGGACTCTTCTTACTCTATTTTCATTGGTCCATGCAAGTCACCTGGTTTATCACAAATTTTATATAATTTGCCAAAACATGTCATTTTATATACTTGACAGTTTCTTACTTGGATTGCCACATTATTTGAATACATGACACCATCTTGTTGGTTTTACATTTTAATGGGATGTCATGTCACTTGAGATGTATTATGGATCTGAGCCTCAATGGATGAAATGGTATTTAGGGTTTGAAGCAATAAGATGGACTAATTTAATTTATAAAGTTCAAATTAAATATTCGATCCAAGGCCAAAGGACATTAATTAAATTTAAATTTTATATGAATTTAACTCAATAAAATTTATGCGTCTACATGTAGCATAGGTAAATACAAAGGGGTTGTTTGGAACACGGGATAAGATGGACATCTCTTAATTAAGTTTGATACTAAATTTATACCATGTTTGATCGATGATATAAATTTATTTTGAAATTAATTTATATTATTAACCAAATATGATATAAATCTAATATAGTCTTGGGATATCTCATCTTATGTCATTCAATATGAAATTATTTTATACCGTCTTCCATATGATATAAATTAATTCAAAAATTATAATTTTAAAATAATTTAATATAAGAAATGACTCCTAAGAGATAGCTGAGGAAGGAGTAGACCATTTTGTGGAAAGTCATATTTTAAATGTATTTATTTATTAATTTTACTAAAAAGTCATTTGTTTATATTTATTTTAAAAATATTTATTAATAAAAAATTTAACCAACTAAATATGATAAAACTAAAAAATCATACTAATGGTAGATAGATCCAATATAATATAATGATTAGTAGACAATAAGAAGACGAAACATGTCTGATTAGATTGTAATTCTAGTCAACTAATTAATGACTGCCATTTGCCGTGGTTAGGTTGTGGTAAACACACTCATAATGAACACTGAGGATCTCTGGTTTGCCTAGTTTTGTTTCCTTTTGCTTATAACAAGACTAGGAGTAATATGATGTAAGAAGCCCGAAGTCAAAGCACGTTCGTTGTTGCCTGTATAGCTTTCGTTAGTAGAGATTTAGCAACGCATTTTAGGCACAGATCATTGGTATTGGATGTATTGTTAGGTTGTGCCGAGAGTTGTGTATGAGCTTAATATTTATTCTATTTTAATTTTAATTTAGGTGGTATAAATTTTTTTTGAAAAGTTATTTAAATTTTATATAATATATTTTAAGTTATTAATTATTATAATTTATCGTATTTTTATATAATTTTTAAAATATATATATATCACCCTTTGTCTCGATTTTTGTAGCATAAATAGAATTTTTAAGAGTCAACCAACTTTTTATATGTATTTTTAATATTTAAAATTATTAATTATAGTGATTTATAGTATATTTAACGCTATTTTTAAATAATATATGTTATTTTCTATGTCCAACTTATGGGTAATCATACAATTTTGAGAGTTAATTAATTTTTTTATATAAATAAATTTTAGTTATTGTAATTTATAATAATTTTTACGTCATTTTCAAATATATGTTACTTTCTCTATCTCAATTTATGTGACATCGACTAGAATTTCAGAAGGCAAAGGATTTTTTATAGATCTTTTAAATAAATATTTTGAGTTGTTTATTCTTGCGATTTCTAATAGTTTTTTTTATATTATTTTTAAATAATGTTATATGTTATTTTCTCTGTCTCGCTAATAAATTAAGATAAAAAATATTTTAAATTATTAAATATTATATTATATTATATGTTATATTTTTAAATAATAAATAATAAAATTTAAATTCTTAATTATTGTTATATATAATATTTTTTAACATAAGACAAATAAATCAAAGTAACAGAAGTTTTACATGCGGGATCCTGCTAATAAGACACATCCATGGAAGCCTGCTTGCAGCCCAAGCAAGCTGTTGCCGGGGAGCTGTCTGCTAGAAGCAGCAACTAACTTACTATTAATTATTGTGGTTTATAATATTTTTTGTATTATTTTTAAATAATATATAGTACTTTCTATTATTCAGTTTATGAGTATTGATAGAATTTTGAGAACTAATTAAATTTTTATATAACTAAAATTTAATTATTTTAATTTATAATTTTACGTCATTTTTAAATAATATATATATATATATATATATATATATATATATTCTTTTTTTAGTCTCAATCTATGTGT
>JBDJHY010249943.1:0-10683 GCA_039654485.1 Withania somnifera
TATCTTAGACTCTATCCACACGGTCACATGATCCTGCTAGTCATCTTTTCATGACTTCAATGTGGACCTCATTCAATCATGAAGTGTTTCTTCATAGTAGCTCGTGACCATGAGCCACAGCTACATGATCACATAGTACACCTGTCCAACATGTATATAAACCTGAAAACACAAAATTTCATCTATTGTTCCAAATACTTCAAAGATGTCTGTTAAATTACTTTGGTATTTTCTTGAGCTTGTGGGTATGAGTCCCTATGATGTGGGGAATAATTTGCTACCTATTGTTTGAAGTTTTGGGTTGGCAGGCCCGTAGGACCATTTTGACCCCTACTTTTAACCTATTTATTTTCATATCTTTATGGGTATCCTTTGATTCGTATTAACATCTAGATTCATATTTTTCTAGTTGCATGATCGTCAGAATTTTTTTGCATATTTACTATGTATGAAAAATAGAAAATCGTAATTGGGTTTGGCTGCTAATAACTAAGGAGGTCATCCTTTTTGTGATTTGGAGCAATTCGACCATCTTCTACATGTATTTGTGAGTTTGTCTACAAGGGACAGATAGGCTACGACTTACTATCTTAGACTAGGCTTTTAGGGTAGTGATAAATAGACATCCTTCGGTTAGGATTTCTAGGTTTCCACCCATGACCCTGTCCGCCATTTTAGTCTGCTTCTTGACTTTAATTGTTGTTATATTTGTGATTGTAGTTACATTGTGACCTTGAATAGTCATGATAGACTCTAGACCATAGAAGTTTTGTAATTGGGAAAGTTCGTGAGTCCCAAACATTTACTTTATTTGTTATTCTTATTGTAGACATAGGGCTTGTGTCTGGCCGTGGGAGATGCTTGTGATATTATTTGTGGTTGAACATATCATCCTGAAAACTTTTTCTGATGTATTTTTTTCAACTTTTTTATGGCAAAGAGCCCGATATTAGTGGTTTTTAAAAACTTGCATGGCCTAGAAAGCGAGCATTTTGAGATGTGTTACCAGTTTTTAACGATAACTAAGATAAGAAAGACTTAACCACTTTATATGAGATATTACTCAACTAAGTGAAGAACAAATGCTAGACATTGCTTATTCATTTAGATTTGGACTTTATGAATCCTATTAATTACATATGTTGATTTCGCGTCGGTGAAGCCTGAACAACCTATATTTATGACTTATGCCAACTCCAGATTTGGTGAAGCCCAAACATTTGTTGAGATTATATCAATTTAAACCTAGAGAGGGTCCAACATTTATGCATGGGCGTATATTATTAGATGGCATTTCAAACTCACATGATTATTGATATGGTATGCGGGGAGTCCCTCCTGGACCCTGCCGACCAGACACTAACTTTCATATGAAAGGGTAAAGGGTATACAATATGATTTTTAGTATACAGAGAAGTCCTTCTATGGGTATTCAACCTGTCAGACCTACGAGTACGGGATGGGAGCATACATTGTTTTATTTCATATGTACCACTGCCAATTGCTTTTATGTTTGTGTTTACTTTTTGCACTTGTCTTTCTTGGTTGTACCTTATGGTTGTATGGGAAGCCAGCGGGTGAGTTTACTTGTTTGTATCTCTTGGTATTATGAGGTATCGTGAAGACTCTCTATTACTTGTTTTCATTCTACTTTAGAGTTATGATATAAAGTTACACTTGTTGATCTCCCAACCATGACTCCCATAGTGATACACTTGTTATTATTGGCTATCCTTATATACTATCTTATCCTTTTAGCTAGCCTTATTTTATTCTCTATTTGCTGAACTCTGTGATGTACTCTCTTTATCTTCTTATTTATTGCCTTATTTGTTGTATATTCCCAGTTAGCTTAGCATACTCAGTACCTATTATTTTGGTACTCATACTACACTTCATCTTTTTTATGCAGATCATAGTACTATTGGTCAACAATGATTCTCGATCGAGACTTGATCATGTTGTTGAGGTAAAGGACCTCTCCTGGCATTAAGAGCATCTATTTTACCATTTGTAATATCTATTTTCTATTATCATATCAAGACAAATATTGTATTTTCATTTCAAATATTGTACTCTTGTTTAGTGGAAAATGTATTTGGATATCATGTTTTAGGGTTGTTGTTGATTGATTATAGACTTCTTCTTATACCTGTCCCTTTTTTATATCTTTTCTTCCGCACTTAGTTTATTATTCTTAGTTTATTATTTTTACCTTGCGTGCTTGTTGGATAGTTCTCCTATGATGGGATGTAGGTTCCCTCATGACCTAAGAAAATCATGTCGTGACAAATTGGTATAGGATCCCTAGGTTCATTTATATCATTGGTACATGAGCCAGTGGCTAGTTTGTATATTATCTTTGAGAGGCTACATAGACATCTTTAGGAAATCCTTATCTTTTTACTTTGATACTGAATGCGTGTCGTATTTTGTTTTTGGAAATTTGCATTTTTTATTATTCATTCTTTTGCAAATGGCATGTGGACAATCATAGGAAGCAGCAGGGGATGACACACCTATTTCACGTCCAGTCAGAGCACCGTCCAATAGTCTGTAGGGTTGAGGTCAAGAATTTGTTAGTGTTAGTACTCCACTTAGAGATTCTTCACTAGTTAGATATGTAGGGATTGACACTTAGCATGTACCAGTTCAGCATCCACCAGAGGTATATGGATATGTTCTGTTCTGTCCTATGCCAACATAAGTCCCATCTTTGATCCCAGAGATTTAAGGATTTTTATTCATTTATTGGGTATGCTAGGACAACCAAAAGTTGGGGTATAGACTTCAACACCAGTTTCCTTCAGTCTGGTTACACTGCAAGCACAGAGTACTCATAGTTTAGGGGGTACTTCTGGCAGCTAGTTTTTATAGATTCGGTTTTCCTCCATCAATACAACTTATCTAGTTCAGGTGACTCCAGCACCTGTTATTCCTTCTTCAGCACCAATAATTATCGATTAGAGATAGGTAACCTCGATTCTCTGGCTTTTCGGGTAAGGACACCAGAGATATTAGTGAAAGTTTCTAGAAGGAGTTAGGTAACCTCGATTTTCTTGATTCTTATGTTGTTGAATTCACAGTTTACTTGATGGATGGTCTCTCTAAAGAGTGGTGGAGATCTTATTATTCTACTAGGTCAGGCGACTCCACTCTTATTACTTGGAAATTATTTCATGATCCTTTCCTTGGAAGATATATCCCTCATATCAAGAAAAATCGTAGGAGGAAGGTGTTTTTAAGACTTGACTAGAGTTCTATGTCTATCTATGAGTATGAGAAAACATTTTATTGGTTATCAGCCTATGGTGCTAGTTATATCTTTACTGAGATGGAAAGAGTCCATCGTTTTGTTCATGGGTTAGGTCCAAATATTCATTAGCATGCCGAGGTCCTAGTTGCTACCAGATTATATTTTTAGAATATTTTGGATTTTGGTTTTACTATGGAGAGTTTGACCTATAGTGGGAGAGTTAGAGATGAGAAGAGGCCTCATCGTGAACGTCACCTTAGAGGATCAAGACATGGTAGATGAGGATCTAGTTCATGGGGTGGACTCCCCTTAGTATGTTTAACAGGGGTAGTCTGGTCAACCTGTGAGGCCTCGTTTTAGGCTTTTGGTAGTGGATCTTAGAGTTATGCAGGTCAGCCTTCAGGACGGTAGTAGACGGGTTCATCAAGACGTGGTGTGTATTCTATTTCTTCAGATTCCTCCTGATAGATGAGTCTGGGCCCTTGTTATACTTGTGGTTTGCTTTATTTGGAAAAATATTTTTCCTAGACCGATCCTATTCATACTGTAGCTCATCCTCCTATTATGCCAGATCAGCCAATTAGAGTTGTTCCATCTTAGGGTAGGGGTAGTGGTTCTCTAGATTGTGGTGATCCTCAACGTAGTATTGGTAGTGGTTGTGGCGGTGGTCATTGTTATTTTTATGCTATTCCAAGTAAACTTTAGGCAAAGGCCTCTGATGTTGTTGTGATAGGTACTTATTTATATGTGTTATCAACCAACTTTATCTTTGTTTGATACAAGTTCTATCGGCTCCTATGTGTTATCTTATTATGCTCAATTTTTTATTACTATTAGTGAGACATTTCCTATGCCGTTATCTGTCTCAATCCCAGTAGGTGATTCTTTAGTAGTAGATCATGCGTTGAGATCCTGTTCTGTGACTGTTGGGGATTGATACTTGTGTTGATTTGATATTGCTGGATATGATTGATTTTGATATAACACAAGGTGTGGATTGGTTGTCCCCTCATAGAGCAGTCATGGATTATTATGCCAAGACCATGACCTCATCTATTCCCTGTATACCCCTAGTCATGTGGTAAGGATCAGTTAGTCATACACCGATGAGGATTATTTCTGGAATTCAATCTAGTTGCTTAGTTTTTTGTGGTTGTTTTTCATACCTTTCATATTTAAGATGTTAGTGTTGATTATAGACCCCTGATCCAGTACCTGTTGTCAGTGAGTATTTTGATGTACTTCCGGCCGGCCTCCTTAGCCTACTGCCTGAGAGAGACATTTCTTTTAGCATTGAATTAAAGTTAGGCATCAGGACAATTTCTATTCCTCCTTGTCGTATGACACCTACTAAGATGACATATATCAAAACTCAGCTTTAGGATTTGTTAAATAAAGTATTTATTAAGTCTAGTGTATCGCCTTGTAGTGCTCCCATTCTTTTTAAATAGAATAAAGATTGATCTATGCATATGTGTATCAAATATCGGTAGCTTAATAATGTTATGGTGAAGAATAAGTATCCCATTCCTCGTATTGATGACTTGTTTGACTAGATTCATGGTTTAGCTATATTTTCTATGATTGATTTGAGGTTGGGTTTCCATAAGTTTCCAATTCGGATTGAGGATATCCCAGAGATGACATTTAGTATTTGTTGTGGTCATTATGAGTTCCTTCTAATGCCTTTTGGGTTGATTAATGCACTTGTAGCCTTCATCGATTTGATTAGACATGTGTTCAGGCCCTATTTTGACTCTTTTTTTATTGTGTTCATTAACGATATCTTGGTGTATTCTCATAGTTTAGTGGATCATGAGCGCCATTTCAGGATTGTACTTCAGACTTTGAGAGATCATTAGCTTTTTTTCCAAGTTCTCAAAGTGTGACTTTTTGATTGATTCAATTTCATCCATTGGACATATGGTATCCAAAAAGGGTATTAGTGTGCATCCAACTAAGATTGTAGTTATTCATGATTGGCCTAGACCGACTACTACTGAGGTGCATTGCTTTGTTGGACTTGCTGGATATTACCATTGTTTCATTAAGGGATTCTCTTCTATATCATGGCTAGTAAATAGATTGACCAGAAAGGATGTTCCTTTGTAGTGGTCTAGTGAATGCGAGACATCCCTTTAGAGGCTTGATGCTATATTGACTTCTTCTCATGTGTTAACACTGTCGATTGTGGGTCAGAGTTTCTTCATCTAATGTGATGCTTCTGGTATTAGCTTGGGTTGTGTTTTGATGTAGAAGGGTCGTATGTTATTTTTTTCTTCTAGATAGCTTAAGGTTTATAAGCGTAACTACCCACCCATGACTTGGAGTTGGCGGTAGTAGTCTTTGCCCCTAAGATTAGGTGCCACTATCTTTATGAAGTCCATTATGAGATCTTTATTGACCGTTGTATTATTTAGTATATTATGAGTCAGAGGGATCTTAATTCTCATCAGCGTAGATAGATCGAGTTTCTAAAGGACTATGATATTTCTATCTATTACTATCCAGCCAAGGCAAATGTGGTAGTTGATGCCTTGGGGGGGGGGAAAGGCAGTGCATATGGGTAGTTTTGCAACCTTATCAATTTTTGAGAGGCCGTTAGCTTTGGATATTCATTCCTTTTCTAACCTTTTAGTTTGACTTGAGATTTTTTATTCAGGATACATCCTTGCTAGTACTGAGTCACATTCTACTTTGATTATTCAGGTCTAGCAGCGTCAGTTTGAGGATCAAACTTTAATTGATATTTGAGATCGGCTATTGCTTGGTGAGCCTCATAAGGCTTCATTATGTTCAAAAGGTATTTTAATATTTGGGGGTTAGCTTTGTGTACCAAGAATTGATGATTTTATTCAATTGATCTTTGTGAGGCCCACAGTTCCTATTATTCCATCTATCTCGGTCCTACTAAGATGTATACAGATTAGAGGAAGATTTATTAGTGGGATGGTATGAAGAGATATCTTGTCGAGTTTGTTAAGTTTGAGCACCAGACACTGGGTAGATTGATGCAGAGGTTTCCCATTCCCGGGTGAAAGTGGGAAAGGATTACTATGGATTTCATTTCAAGATTTCCTTGGACTAATTGCAACTATGATTTGATTTGGGTCATATTTTATAGGTTGACTAAGTCCTCACACTTTATTCAAGTTCACACAGCTTATAGTGAAGAGACATTAGCCTTTCTCTATCTTTAATAGGTGGTTCGATATCATGGTACACTAGTTTCTATTATCTCAAATCATGGTACCTAATTTACCTCTCAGTTTTTTAGAGTGATTTAGCATGGTATGGGTACTGAGGTTTGCCTTAGCATAACTTTTGATCCCTAGAAAGATGGTTGGTTTGAGAGGACTATTCAGGTCTTGGAGGACATGTTCAGAGCTTGTGTTCTTGATTTGTGGTGGATCAACACTTAGCTTTGGCAGAGTTTACGTATAATAAATGCTACTATTCTAGTATTCATATGGATCCATTTGAGGCTTTGTAGGGTAGGTGGTGTTGCTCCTATGGTTGGTGTGATGAATTTGAGTCCAAGTTATAGAGTACTGATCTACTTTGGTATTCCTTTGATACAGTTCAATTGATTCAGGATATATTTTGGGATGCCCAAAGTAGGCAGAAAAACTATTCTAACCAACATCGTCTTGCCTTGGAGTTTAGTGTGGGTGATAGTCTTCTTTCGGGTATCTCCCATGAAGGGTATAGTGAGTTTTGGTTAGAGGGGCAATCTTAGGCCCCGATATATTAGCCCATTTGAGATCCTTGATCGGATTAGTAGTGTTGCTTATAAGCTAGCCTTGCCTCATTTATTTTCATTTGTGCACCTAGTATTTCATATTTCTATGTTCGGACGGTATGTTCCTGATGAGTTGCATATTCTTCAGTATGATTCAGTTCAGGTTGATGAGGTTCTTTTCATTGTTTAGGAGCTAGTGTTTGGTTTTTTCTAAAGAGGTGAGAAAGTTGAGATATCATGAGATTTTGATGGCCAAAGTGTAGTGGATGGATTATACCATGGATGAGTTCACCTGGGAGATCAAGAGTTAGTTAAGGTATCAATATCAATATCTGTTCAACATTCAGGTATTGCCTTGTTTTGACTTTTAAGGTTGAAATCCCTTTTTAGTAGTCGATGTTTCTTTTTATTTCTTTCTAGATCTTTCCTGTAGAGACATTAATTATTTGTGAGTTATCGAAATTGGTGGTTCGATTCCTAGGTCATTGGTTTGGTGGTTATGTCCATTTCCCTATTTTAGAGACTTTAACATGAAATTTAATTCCGATAGTTTATTAGCTTTGAAACATCAATTTTTATCTAGATGGTCTTTTGGTTAAAGTCCGGGAGTTTTGGTTTTGAGTTCTTGTGAAATTTCGGGTTTTAGTGTCTTGTGTTGCCATTTGGGCTTGGATGGACATTTTGTGATTGTAGCCTTAGATTGAAAATCTGACTGCACCATCAGCTCATGAATGTTGAGTTTGTGTTAGGTAAGTTGTTCATTTGAGTTCTGGACTAATCAGGATCATTTTGAGTACCCTGTTGGAAAGTTGGTTATATTGGCATATGTAAACTTTGGTCAACAATTTGTCAAAACAACCTCATATCGGAATTATATCTGAATTGTTGAGTCTGGAATGTCATTTCCATGTAGGTAGAATATTTGGTTTGTGTTCATCGGATCCCGTATGCATTCGAGCCTCATTTCATAATTATTTTTATTGTTGGTTTCTTGTTTCTTTCAGCTACTAGTGCACAACAAAAGTTTTCTTCATTATCACGGACCCCATCCACACGATTGTGTAGTACTTCCAGTTATCTCTTCGTGATCATTGCATATACCTCACAGGGTCACGGTGTGTTTCTTCCAAATGTATTGTGATCACGAGCTATAGATACACGATGGCGTAGTACACCAGTCCAGTAGGTAGAAAAACCTAAAAACAATAATTTTCAGCTACTCTTCCCATTTTCTCTTCTCTAAACACTCAAAAAACCTCCATTAAATTACTTGGGTCTTTGCATGATCTTGTAGTGACGTTGGAAACTCGATTTCTTCAATTCTTCTTCGATTGTTGATAAGTTTTCACTTTTATTTCTTCAAAAGTCACCCAAATATCACCCCAAATTATCTATGTGTGTTCTTCACTTTATTTCATCAATTCAAGCTTATTTATCGCTCATCTTAGCTCCAAATTTTAGGTATGAGTTCCCTATAATGTGGAAAGCATTTTTATACCTTTTGATTGAATTTTTGATTTTAAGGGCTCGTAGCCCATTTTGACCCCATCTATTTTCATAGTCTTATGGGTATCGTTTGATTCGTATTGACATCTAGATTGATATTTTTCTAGTTGCGTGATCACCAGAGTTTGTTTGCACATTTCTTTGTGATTTGTAGCAGTCTGGACATCTTTTATGTTATATTTATGTAATGACCCTCATGGTCATTTATGATTAATACGCAATATTTTGCATTCTAGAGCATTTTAACAATTGCCCCAAGTCATTTATGACTTGATGGGACCGATAGTTTGAATCCCTGGCTACTCAGTTGAGTAATATCTCAAATTCCCTATTTTAGAGCCTAACACAAAGTAATCATTGAACAAAGTCAACTTTCCTTCTAGACGAGCTCGTAATTATATTCCAACAGTTCGTTAGCTCCAATATACCAAACAAAGTCAAGGCTGACCTTAAGTTTGAGTTTTGGAGGTTTCGTTTGCAAGTTATTCGAAATTGTGGAATTTCTTTAAGTTTTAGCCTAAAAGTGGAGCTTGGGTGGTAATTCGATGTTTGGAGTGTCGAAAGGAATTCTGATGCCTCCAACAGTTGTAGAATGATGAATTTAGGCTAGGTAAGGTGTATGTTTAATTTTTGTGGGTGTTGTTGCACTTTCGAGGTGTTTTGTGGAAAGTTGGAAACTTTCTAGCCTTAGTAGGGGGTGTATTTTACTCAAACGACTCCTATGTCCTTTTCATTGATTCCTTTGAGTCCAAATATATTTTCCACTAAAAATACATATATGGTTTGTCAAATTTGGATTCTGTTTCAATTTTGAGACCCTATTTGAAATTTCTGAAAATCTGCAGTAGAATGGACATCACGATTAGCATCACGACGTGCTGCTTATCGTGATGAACCACTGTTTCACCATGAATTCTATCACAATAAGGATCATGACGTGATTCTTATCGTGATCAGTTATAAATATTCAGAAAATCAGTATTTAACCCTTTACAACCCCAATTTCTTTTATTCATTAAACCACTTTGCCCTAACACATTTTGAGCGAAAAACTCTCCCCAAACTCAATTTAAAGGCCATGAAAGAGATTATCAACATTCTTCATCTTGCTTACACAAGATTGGAGGGTTCTTTTCCCTTCTTCTTCCTTATCTTCCTATTTTTCCTCCATTAATGTCTATGAGTTGAGGTTGAAGAAAATCCTTCCGTAACATGATTTCTTTTGTATATTTCTTCATTATTAGCTTGTATGTTTCTCCTAGAATTTCTATTTCATCCTAATTCTAGCGTAGTTATTGGTTATTTCAAATCTTCATACCCTATTTATCCAATTCTTTGTGGGATGATTTGGAGCTCTTTCAGTGCTCGCCTTGTGCTCAAATTTGGGGTATGGGTTCGTAGCAGCTTTGGGAACCCTATGGTGAATTTTTTCGGTTGGCAAGTAGGCCCCGCAAGCCCGGTTTAGGCCCGATTTTGGACCCAGTCCGGAATAAATTTTAAATTGCACTGTTAGACTCGTATTGACTTATAGAATTCATTGGCGTAAGTTTCATATCGATTGGAGCATGTTTGATATTAGTCAGAGTAAGATTCTTGGACTCGTAAAGCTTAGTCATCGGATGACAGGTAGGTTCTGTGGGGCTAACTCTGGGATTATAGCTTTGATAATTGTGCTAAATAGCATCCTTAGGTTGGGTAGCTAGGTTGTATAGTATCCTACTACCATTCTTTCATTTGTTTGCTATTGATATTGATATGTTGGCACCTGAGAGTTATGGGGCCGAGACTTATTATTGATTATAGATAGCTGCGCAGGGCATAGGATGTGGTTATATCATGATTATAAATATGTGATGACATATTTATGTGTTGATGAGATAATGTGCATTCATGATACTGAGTGCCGAGCCTATGGCTCCGATGATATTACATTGGGGTTGGGTAGTATCACCTTCTAATTATGAGCCTTGAGGGCTAGTGGTTGATTTGATGACAGAGTTTTATGGAAGCATAAAGAAATAAAAATGATAATAAAATAATAAGTATAATATAAGTAATTATTTTTACTAGTTTAGTCTCGACATGGTATCGAGCACCTGGTAATACTATTTTAGTTGTTTTACTCCAGGCTTCACCTCCTGGCCCGGGACTTATACATATATATACATTTGCTTTTAAT
>JBDJHY010249981.1:0-10683 GCA_039654485.1 Withania somnifera
TAGAATCCTTACAATAAGGCCACTGGCTACCTCTCAGGCCAACACATAACCAACTAAACCAATTCACTAGAATGCACCCCTTAACTGGAGCATAACTAAAGCTCAAGCCAAAACCACACTAGTAACACCCTGACAAGAAAAAAAATTCCAAACCAACTCGAGAAAACACCAAAGGAAACCACATGCGAACTCCACCACTAAACAGAGCACGACCACCCATTAAAACTACAACAACACCTCAAACTCGAACATCAAGCTCCAAAATTATAAGAGAAATACAAGGAAAGATAATAACAAACAAAAAGTAACTCAAGGGCTAAGGAGTGCCTTGTAGGAACCCTAACCTCCAAGCCCATGAGAATGCAAAATCAAACCCAACGAGTAACTAAAATGTCTCACCATCCCTCAAACGAGGTATACTGGGCATATCTAAGGCAACAGTTATGGAGAAACAACCCAAAACCGCATAAAACAAAGGAAACTAGACCCTATACAAAAAATCACACCAACAACAGAACACCTGCAATACTCCCTATGTCAGTTCTCATGACCCAAAACTCAAACCATGACGGCATCAACCGCCCTCTAGTAGACAAGGCCTAACCCCTCGGCACTGACTGACAAGCAATAGGCCGATCACAAAAACCTGTAGTAAATAAAATACTACAAGGTCATGTGAAGGCCCGTGCTCGTATCTGCACCATGGAAATAGTACATAAGTGTAACATGAGTACCAAAACACAAGGTACCTAGTAGGCATCATCGACCGATTGGGCTCAAATCAAATATAAGTAAGAATAATGAGTAAGTAAACCAGGTCAGAAGAAAAGCAAGTAAAAATAGTACATTTAGGTAAAGCATAGCAATATAGAATATCAAATAATAGTAACTAACACAAGGCACAATCCCACAGAAGTGTGCCTGTAACCAGCTCAATTGAACTGAATATAAAATAGATAAGAGTAAGGTCAAGTAGAAATATAAGCAGAAAGAAAATATCTGCCTATCCACTGGTGGATACATCCAACATTAACAAACACTCTATGACGTCCTCCTTAAGCCCAGCTAGAAAAAACATGTAAAAGTTAATGCATAGGGGTGTTGAAAAATAAATGTGAGAAGTCTCATCTAAAGGGTCCATGCCTCGGAGGTTGTGCCACCTCAATACTAACAAAATGGTACGCACCCTGGAGGTCACTCCGCCTCACTAAAAACAAAAAAGATATGTGCCCAAGAAGTCACACAGCCTCAATAAATAAAAGGGTCCGCACCCCGGGGGTCATGCCACCTTAATAATAGTTTGTGGTCACCTACGGCAAGGCCAGGACCATAACACATCTAAATCCAAGGGACTCCATCCCACTAGTGCAAATAACGGGGGAATCCGCTTAAAAGGTACCAATTTCAATGACCACATATACCCCGTTAGTGACAGTTGAAACTTTTTTCCCTTTTATATCTGAAAATAACATCATTCCATAAGGTGGTTGTGGCATATATATCAGTACAAGAAAATCTCCATAAAATTAGTCACTAAACCAAGTAAACCTCTAAATTTAATGAGTTATCTTTCAAATATAAAGCTAAAACAGCCCCGGGACATGCCCATGCTTAACTACCTAATTCTATGATGTATAATTCATGATGCAAGCTAATCAAATCAAATAAAAAAACACACTCCAAGACCAAAAAGGACATAAGCCACCAGCTAAGCACACCACTCGGTTGAATAACTAGTAATTATCCTTGTATTATTAATACAGCCACAAGGTCACTCTTGGTAGACCGATCATACTAAACATGGAATACAGCTATCAACGAGCCCCCCGTACGAGCCCTAAAAGGTAAATAAGTGCAAATAAATAGAAGGACAGTCATGTCATCTACCGCCCCATCCCACCGAATTTATGGAACATACTAGCATTCAACAAGAAACCCAGTCTAGAGTAAAGGAAAACCTAGCCTACCTAGATGCCAATGAAAAGCCTCCGTAAATCATGCATAGAGCCCAAATATCTCAAACAATTAGCAAATATAACTTAAAACTAGCAAAATAATGATACATGAGTTTAAATAGGAGGAACAATACCCATATTTCCCAAAGCAACTCTAGTCAAAACCAGAACTAAAAAGGTTCCTGCGGGGCCTATAGTTCAGAAAAATATCCCAAAGGTTCCATTTTATAAAGCACAACGCGACGAGTGCGTGTTATGAAAATAAGGCCAAAATGACAAGGAACTAAGGGTAAAATCAGGCTGTAAAGAAAGGAAATTAAAAAATTAATAAAAACATTAAAAAGGAGAAAATAATGAGAATTAATCGGAGGAAGCTTTCCTAATGAAGACCACCACCTCCCACACAAACCCCAAGCTCCCAACACCCTAAAATGGGTGTAAAAGATCTCAACAATAAATAACAATACGGGGGAAACTGTAACAAAAAATAGAAATTGGTTTATATAGGTGCATATGTTATTCGTTGCAATCGCATAAAAATGGCACACGACCATGACCTGAATGGGTTTGAGTCATCATGATAATATACGCATGTATAGCACTTATGATGAACAGATTACATGAGCAAGATGGTACACACCACATAATCACGAATACTACCTCCGTGATTGTACTGAACAAAACCACAAGCCTACGCAATCATGAACCTAAAGCCACGTGATCGTATAGAAAAAAATGGGCTTGTACTATGAAAACAGCCTGCTATTTTTTGCAATTTTCCAAAACTCCCAACGGGGGTCTGGAATGGAATCGGGCATAGATTTTAAGAAAGCAAATACGCATATAATATATAAATGACATTCTAGGCCTAAGGGATCATTGAAATGTCCATCATAGGTCATTTGCACGATAAAGACCCAACAATCAAATCAACTCAAAGGAATAGATTTCCATACTTCTACAACCGAATCCAATATGAGCCCAGACACCTGAGAAGAAACCTAATACCTTACTAGCAAATAATCAACTTTCTGGAGCTGATGGAATCATCAAAATTCTGATTTGATGCTCCAATCAATGAAAAACCACACTGACTCCAAAATAAGTTTTGGCTGAACTAAATTCCAAAAAATAGCTCAAACTCAAAATAAAAACCTCGGGACACGAACTCAGGATCCATCTAGACCAAAGTTGGTATTTCAGAGCTAAGGAAAAGTAGAAATTCAATTTTGAGCATATTTACTAAAAATTCACTCTCGAGTTCCACTATTTTAAAATTAAAACTTTGAGCAAATGAAGATAATAGGAAAAAGACTACTAGGGAACCAAACAATTCGTCCCTTCAAGTCATAAATGTCTTGGGGAAACTAATAGATAGCTCTACACACAAAAAAGGTTAAAAGAAACAAAATGACAAAATATCTCATTACATTGGTCCACGTGTCATGACCATGCATTGACAATGTACATAATCAAAACACCTTATCCACCACTAACGCCTTGCCCATATATGCAATGATATTCAAAACAATGATAATCACTCACAAGATAGAGATAGATAAAGGTATCAGATAATGTAAGTCACAAGTCAAAATTAAACAAGCCTAAAGATAAAGTTGAAGCAACATGCTAGGAACACCATCACCTGAGGATCATACCTTGGACCGCATACAACTGCTAATGCTCCCCTTCTTGGAGATCCTTAGCTCTATCCCTCTGACAAGTTATCCTAGCTCCCAAAGCCAGATCCTAAACACTTCTAGTGGGTAGGGTTACTGGAAGTGGATGTTCTATACATAGTACCTTGTAGTCCAACTCAATGGAAAACCTCTTTTCCAATGACCCAACTCTCTACACTAGTAACAAGTTTCATACACACTATTTCTCATACCCCTAGGTCAATCTTTGGCATAATATATGTGGTCTCCATACTAAAAGTACCCCATCCTTTAAATTACATAGATACCTGAGCCTCCCACCTAGCTACCTCAACCATACAACCCTATACTCAAGCCCCCTAGCTAGTTGGATTGTAATGACAAGCTCGATCATTTCATTGAACTTCATTATTTCCGATTCTTAGAGCTATTTTGTAATTTCCCAGGTTGTTTATGACTTTTTGGGACAAGTAGATCGGTGCCCTGGAAACTCATTTGGTCGTTATCTTGGTTTCCTTATTTTGAAGTTTTAGTTTTGGAATAGTGGAACTTGAGAGTGAAATAGTAGTAAACGTGCTTTGAATAGAATTTCGAAAGTTTTGTTAGCCCCAAAATGCTAACTTTTGTCTAGGTAGATCTTAAGTCCGTGTCTTGGGATTTTCTTTTTTAGTATGGATTTCTTTGTGGACGCTCATCCCATATGTCAGATCAAGATTCCATAAATTCATCAGCTTCAGAGTTTCGATATTGGGCTATTTGAGTCATTGGTTTACTTCTCGGGGTGCCTGGGCTTGTTTTGAGTAGGTTAGTGGAAGTCCTTAGTTAGGATATATTTTAATCCCATTGACTTTGGGGTATTTTTAACTTAAAATTCCTTGGATATTCATTTCTTCTATTCTATTGAGACGGTGGAGTTTTTTTCACCCAACATTATCTTTGGTTTGTTGGAATTGGACAATGGATACTCGTTTTAGACCCCTCAGAGTTTTCCCCTTTTGACAGGGTTGTTATAGATCACAGACCGCTCCAGCAGCACAAAGGTGGTCCTAGTAAGGTTGTATCGGTGCCCATGGGCCACTCAGGCAAAGGTTGCCCCAACGCCCGGGAAGCCGCCCCAGAGGTTCCCTGCGCTATATAAATAGGGTGTCATCCCTCACATTTCTAGCATTTGACTTTTTATTTTTAAGTTTCTTCTTGAGGGTATGAGCTAGTTTTTGAGTGTTCTAAGTTGTGGGGAATTGCGTGGGTGATTTTCGGAGTTCACGGTGCTTAGTTTTCTGGGTAAATCTCATTATTTTTTCTTTTCTTTAATTGTGAAAAATTTTAAGCTCATTTATGGGCCATGAGTCCCCCTTGCTGAGGGTACGCACTAGTATATTTAGTTTGTATTTTTAGACTGTCGGGCCCCTTTTTTGACTTGGGTTTCTAATTGCAATATGGGTTTTATTGTTCATATTTTGATCCCCGGACTTGTATTTTTTTTAGTTTTGGGTGGTATTAATTATGTTGGAGCATCAGATCTGGGTGTTCGCACTTCAAAAATTTCCACCGACCTCTATGTAGGCTAGGTTTAGTTTGTGCATTATAGACTAGGTTGTTATTATAATGCCTATGATATGGCTAGTACTTTTGGTTGGGTTATTTAAGTTGATCCTCATTTCTCTGTTGATATTCTTATTGGATTCTGGGGGCAGGGGCGTGGAAAGGCATAGAGGGAAAAGGGATGCATGCTCGTGTCTTTTCCCAGCATATGGAGGCTACTGACCCTGGAACTATATTAGCTTTTGTATGACGAGTGTGGTGAGATGAGCTCTTAGCTGGTGGCCATTGTCCAATCTTAGACTTTGTTAACCTTCATATTTTGTTTTTATTCATTTAATTATTACTACTATATTAATACTCTTTCAAATATTTACTATTTTTCCTGGAGACTTGACACTGATATTTTGAGGGCGAGCCCGATTATGGACATTGACAGGGGGCGTGTGTATTATATTTTTGTTGACACTGATAGGGGGTATGAGTCTAATGTTTTTGTTGGTACTAACGAAAGGTGTGCGTGTCCGATGTTGTTATTGACATTGACGGGGTGTATGTATCTGATGTTTTTACTAACACTGATAAGGGGTGTGTATCCAATTTTGATTACTGGCAATGAAAAAGGGTGTGTGTCTGAGGTTGATACGGTTTTACTGTACCTTCCTGCACCCCTGTACATTTCTTTAGGTATGTTGTGTGCTCACTAGGATTAAGGGGGAACTCATAATGGGTTTTGCTGAGTTGTTTGTACTTACCAGTGGTATGGGATGCCTATAGGTTTTTGTATTTTACATTTAGTGGTATCCTTCTATTCGATCCTTATTCGTGGCTCTTTTGTATATGGTATCATGGTAAATGCGGTTTGATTGAGCTCGAGCACAGGTTTGTTTCCTTACTTTATTTCAATTTTTGGATTTTGGACTTTTTAGCCTGTATCTACCATGTTTAGTTCCTGTAGTTCTATACTGGTGCATTTTATGTCTTACTCCTCTGCTTATTATTATTTTTACTATTTCTTGTACTATTTGTTTAATATAATCAACCTTTTTTACTTCCCCACTTTATTACTCAAATTTTACTTTAACCAGTCGGTCAATGAAGTCTATTAGGTACCTTGTTTGATACTCATATTGCACTTCTATACCTTTTTTGCGGTGTAGTTACTGGCATGTGTTATTAGCAATATTGTGATCATGCCGAGTAGACCTATATGATTCTCAAAGATTAATGTGAGCTTTGATGTCTGAGCTGATCGTGATCTCCTTAACTCTGGCTTGGTTTATTTGGTCCACATTAGGCCCTGCATTAAATTATCTTTTACAGGAGATTTGTATTTTGTATCTTTTGTTTACTCATTATAGTATCCTCATATGCCTCTGACACTAGGTTTTGGGGATTAGGTTATGTATGACATATTTCTGGCTTCTGTTATTATGTATTTTTTATGCTTCCCTTTGTTGCTTTGGTTGTTCTAAGAGTTTATAGCCCATTACCCACAACTCCGGCCTGTAGGGTTAGGATTTTCTATAGGAGTGTTATAGATGTCATCATGGCCTGAGATTTTGGGTCGTGATTGAGGTGTATTAGAGCTTAGGTTCATCGGTCTCATTGGCATCAGAGCAAGTACCTAGTAGAGTCCTACGGATCAGTGTGTAGATATCCGCTTCCAATCTTCGGGGAGTCTACGGGGTACCTAGGAAATAATGTCCTCCTTTGAATCCTATTGTACTTTTTTATTTGTACTCTTTAAGAACTTACCTTGACCTCACTCATTTGCAGATGGTTTGTATCAGAGGATCTTTGGTAGATCGGGACCCTCCCCTGTGAGCTAGGAAGAGGTAGGGAAGGATGCTTCGTCGGTTGCTACTGCCCTTGCTACTTCACAGCCGTATGTACCCTCCATGCCACTGTAATAGCCTGTTCATCCATTGCCTTCTGCGTTCAGAGATTTATTATGGAAGATGCTATAGAAGTTAGACGATACAGCGGCAGACAGGCTGCAGTCATCAGCTCAGGGAGTGGCACAGTGTGTACCGCCTCCCCCATCTTCTAAGCTCTAGAACTCCCACTAGAAGTACTACTATTTACACCATTTCAGACTACTACTACCACCCCTGCACCAGTATTAGCTCCTACTATGCCCATATTTATGGTGCGGAAGATGTTGGACCTATTTGTGAGGAATGCCTTCATACTTTAGGGCTTCTGGATTCTCATGGGGTAGACTTTACATCTTATTTGCTTAAGGGTGCCGCCAGTTGGTGATGGCAGACTTTTCAGGATTGTAGACCACCAGGTTCAGCTCTGCCTACTTGGGGACAGTTTAGAGAGGTGTTCCTAGACCATTATATGCATCAAAGTGTCTATGATGCTTCGCGGGCACAGTTTGAGGGTTTGAGACATGGTTCAATGACAGTGCTGAAGTATAAGGCCTAATTTATAGATTTATCTAGGCATGCCAAAGATCTGATATCTTCTAAGGAGGAGTAGCTTTGCTGTTTTGCTCAAGAACTGAGGCCTGATTTACGGGTCATGTTGAGTTACTTTTGTACAGAACTCATTACTAAATATTTCTAACCGTGCTCGCCGCATGGAGATTCTGACTCACCAAACCCAATAGGGTAGCGAGAAGAGGCAGTGCCATTAGGGTAGGTTTTTGTGGTCCAGGTCAGAGGATCATGGTTTCTACAAGAGATTTCAGCTGAGCTGATAGCACCAGGCCTCTAATAGCAGGGTTAGTAGTTAGCCTGTCAAGGCCCCAGTTTCAAGTTTGTGAGGTTTTACCGAGGGGTCCGATGGCCAACTTAGAGTAGGTGATGTTTATTATCAGTTTGGGGGTCAAGACCATTATGCCCGGGCTTGTGGTACTGCCACTAGTCAGAGGTGGGCTCCCAGGCCTTCGAGGAGCAAAGGGACAGAGGTAGAGGCAGGGACATGGGTTCATAACGGGAGGGTGAGCAGTACTAGATTTATGCTATTCCTTACAAGGTTGAGGCTGAGTCATGTGATGAAGTTGTTATTGATACATTGTCTATATTTGGGTTTTCTGTACTAACTTTGTTTGATCCGGGTTCTACCCTCTCCTTCATTTCTGTTTATTTTTCTTCGAGATTGGGTGTTGATAGTGAGCAGTTGCCTATACCCTTGAGTGTATCTACCTCGATGGGTGCATCCCTAGTGGTAGATCATGTATACAGGTCATTTTTTGTGACTATTTAGGGTCATGACAAGTGTATTGACTTGATTGAGCTAGCTGTGTTACATTTTGATATGATTCTAGGCATGGACTGGTTGTCCTCTTATCGTGCGGTCTTGAATTTTTATTCCAAGACCGTAACTCTTATTTGTTCCTAGTGTACCCCCATTAGTGTGGCGTGGTCCCACTAGCCGTTCGTCAGTTCAAGTCATTTCTTATTGTCGATCCAGTAGACTTGTCTCTCAGGTTTGTTATGCTTATTGGCCCATGTTAGAGATGTTAGTGTTGACTCCTTTTCCCTGAGAGAATGTTGGTTATTATCGAGTTTGTTGATGTCTTTCTTGTTAACTTTCATGGACTTTTGCCTGTGCAGGATATAGATTTTTCCATCGTGGTTGTGCAGGCACTAGGCCATTTCCATTCATCCATATCGTATGGTACCGACTGAGCTACAAGAGTTGAGTGTTCAGCTGCAGGACTTGCTCGATAGGGGTTTTATTCATCCTAGTGTATCACTGTGGGGTGCCCCGGTGTTGTTTGTTAAGAAGATGGATGGGTCTCTATGGATGTGTATTGACTATAGGAAGCTGAACAGGATGACTATTAAGAATAAATATCCTCTACCTCGCATTGATGATTTTTTTATCAGCATCAGGGAACTACAGTGTTCTCTATGATTTATTTGTGATCTGACTACCACTAGTTAAGGGTTCGGGCGGACGATTTCCAAAAGATAGCTTTCCGGATGAGGTATGGGCATTATGATTTTTTGGTGATATCATTTGGTTTGAATAAAGCCCCTAAAGCTTTCATGGATCTGATTACTCGAGTGTTTCTGCATTATCTTGATACATTTGTGGTTGTCTTTATCAAAAGTTATACTAGTTTACTCGTGGAGTCAAGCCGAGCATGAGGGCCACTTGTAGTTTGTGTTGAGGACTGAGAGACACTATGCTAAGTTCTCAAAGTGTGAGTTTTGGCTAGATTTCATCTCATTTTTGAGTCATATGGTATTGGGTGCCGGAGTCAATATTGATCCGGCTAAGGTAGCAGCAGTTTGTGATTGGCCTCAACCTATGTCCATCACCGAGAATCATAGCTTCTCGGGTTGGAAGGGTATTATTGTTGTTTTGTTCAGGGCTTCTCTTCCATTCCAACCCTATTGAATAGGATGACATGGAAGGATGTACCCTTCCAGTGGTCAGTTGAGTGTTAGGCCAGCTTTCTAAGGCTGAAGGAGTTGCTGACTATCGCTCTGGTTCTTGTTCTACCCATTGAGGGATAGCCGTTCACTGTGTATTGTGATTTCTTGGGTGTCTATCTGGGTAGTGTTCTGATGCATCAGGTCTATGTCATAGAGTATACTTCAAGGTAACTAAAGGATCATATGCGCAACTATCCCACCCATGATTTGGAGTTGGTGGCGGTAGGTTTCGCACATAAGCTCTAGAAGCATTACTAATATAGGGCTTAGTGCGAGGTATTTACTAATCACCGTAGCTTGTTGTACACTTTAAGACAGAAGGATCTTAACTTGATGTAGCATAGGTGGGTTGAGCTCCTGAAGGACTATGACTTTCCTATTCTCTACCATCTAGGAAATTCTAATGTTGTTGCCGATGCCTTGAGCCGAAAGGTAGTGAGTATGGGTTGCCTAGCTGTAATACCTGTTTTTAAGAGATCGATAGCTCGGGAAATGATGGTTTAATTGGATCTTTCAGTTCCAGACCGAGTTATTGCCTGTATTGAGCCTAGATCATCTTTTATTAACAAGATTTGACAGCGCTAGTATGAGGACCCACGTCTATATATCTAAGTGAGAGGGTCATATCTTGTGAATTTGATTGGGCTAGCATAGATATTGATGGTGCATTATGGGTTCATGGCTGCCTTGTTGTTTTGAGGGTTGATGATCTAATTCATAATTTCCTACGTGAGGCCCACTACTCCAGGTACTCTATCAATCCGTGTATTTTGAGAATGTATTGCAATTTGAGGCAGCATTACTGGTGGTGAAGTATGAGGAGGTCTATTGCATCCTTTGTGTCTCGGTGTTTGAACTGTCAGCAGGTAAAGTGTCACTGCCCAAATTTGTGGGTCAAGATTGCACCTACCATAACACTAGTAGGAGAACCAAACCTCATAATTAGAAGCCGAAGCGGAGGACTACTATATTAAATGCGGAAGTATATCAAAACTCAAGATAAAATAATACATTGCGAAATCTGGAAGAGTAACATAGCTTACCCGAAATCTAGTATTAGTGTCAAATGAACCACTAAGTACAGAAATGATAAAACTGAAATAAGTGTAGTATAACTATGTCTCCGAAATA
>JBDJHY010250001.1:0-10682 GCA_039654485.1 Withania somnifera
TAGAATCCAAATGAACAACGGTCTGTGTATCATGAACGGAAACCTGTACTCGAATCTGCACAAGTGAAAGTGTAGGCTTTGAGGGCCCACTGAGCGCATAATAATAGTAAATCCAGTAAATAACCAATTATAAGAAAGAGGGTCACGGAAGCAATTAGTACAATATAGGAAAACTAGAAACTCAATCATGAAGCAAGTGTCACATAGACAAATAGTGCTAGCTAATCACATAATAGGATCGTAGGTAATGGAAGAGAACATACCCGACATCCTTGCAACAATATATGTGAAATATAACAATAATAGAGGGAATCAAGACAGATAGGAGTATATCATGGTCGATATACTGGTAACCTCAAGTGAAAGGATAATAGAACGAACAGAAGTAATAAGCACTAATCCCACATAACATGAATAATAAGTAATCAATAAAACAGATTAGTAGTAATAGGAATAATAAAGTAAAGCAATTAAATGATGACAAGTCCCCTATAAGAAACACAACGTACACACGGACATGATTACCCATACGTCCCCCATCCATCCTATGAGCACGCTGAAGAAAACAAGTGCAGAAAAGTACAAACACATGATCCTCATAGAACCTTACATCCCACTTTCAGAACCATAATGAATCATAATCAACACCTCGTGCCTCGCAATAGCATTATCCCGCAAGCATCTAGTGCCTTATATCAGTGTTATCTCACCGGTACACAGTGCCTCATATCAATCATACCATTTTAGTAATATCCGCTAGCCGTACTCGGCAAATCAAGGCATTCAATACTAAAGTATATGTATGTGCGGTATTATCACCTATGGTCATCAATAATAATTATCATTATGTCTCCACAACTGCTAGCACCACGTGTGCCCAAAAGATGTACTCACTGCCGTACGATGACGGTCTCAAGTCCCAGTGCTGTACTCACTCTCGAATGAAATCGGTCTTAAGTCCCAGCATTTATTAGTAAAAATAGTTATATATATATACAAGTCCTGGTTCCAGGAGGTGAAGCCTGGATTAAAACAGGTGGAAACAATGTTACCGGGTGCTCGATACCATGTTGAGACTAAACCAGTAAAAGTCATTTACTTATATTATTATCATGGTGTTCCCATTTAGATCTTTATACTGCCGTGAAATTCTATCATCAAATCATCCACTATGGATCTTTATCATCCATTTATCCGCTAGCCATCAAGGCTTATAATCAGAAGGTGATACTACCCAACCCCAATGCACTCTCATTGGAGCCTTAGGCTCGATCTCTTTGTGTCATGAATGCATAGTATATCAACAACATATAAGCATAACAACATATATAATCATGATATCTCCACATCCTATGCCATGTATAAGTATCTATAATCACATACTAAGTTTCATCCCCATATCACTCGAATGCTAACATATCAATATCCATATAGAACGGATCAAAGAACGATACTGGGTGCTATAAGACCAAGCTACCTAACCCAAGGATGCTATTTAGTAAAATTATTAAAGCTATAAACCCAATGATAGCCCTACGGAGCCTACCTGTTGCCCGACGACAAAGCTTTGCAATCCACAAATGTTACTCCGATTGATATCAAATGTGTTCTAAATGATTTGAAACTTGTACCAATGAATTTTATATATTAATACAAGTCTAATGGTATAAGTTATAATAAATTCCGGACTGGGCCTAAAATCAGACTTAAAACAGGCATGCGAGGCCCGCTTACCGAAACCATAAACAAATTTTGCCATGGGGTTCTCAACGCGGCCAGGAACTCGTGCTCCAAGTTTGAGCACAATGCGAATGCAAGAAGGGATTCAAATTAGCTCACACAAATTTGACTCGAAAAGGGTTAAAGGTTCAATCTTTACTATTAGAATATTGGAAATACGAAGAATTACTGATCTTAGGCGCAATGTATATCCAATTGACGAAGAAGTATACAAAATTAATCGAGTTATGGGATGATTTTGTCAACTTTATGTTTCAATCCATTAGTGAAGGAAGGGAAAAAAATAAGGAAGAAGAACAGAAGAAAACTTACCCAAATTCGTGTGGAAATCGATGAAGAACGTTGATAAGAACTTCCTTGGCCATGGAATGGTGTTTGAGAATGATTTTTCCTTTGAAACAGAGGGTAATCGATTTTTTGGTTGAGTAAACACAAAAATAGTTGCGGATGGGAACTTTAAATAATTGTCAGTCAGGTAACATAATGCAATCGTGTAGCTCCTTGCCGCGATTGCGTAAAGTTAGGGAAATTAGGCCTTCACAATCATGTGAGACCAGAAACGATCGCGTAGAGTGACTATTTACTGCATCACAATCGTGTGGCTTTGGACATGATCGCATTATACTGATTTGGTTTTGTCCTTGCGATCGCGTGAGGCTTCACCGCAATCGCGTAGGCATACATGACCGCACTAGTTCTTCACCGTAATCGCATAGGCATACATGACCGCACTAATTCAAGTCCAATTCTGCAGATTTCATATTTTCATCTGGGGGTCCAGGGATTAAAAGAAGCCTAATTTTAAAAAACAAATATGTGTACAGCATGGAAACAACATTTCAAACTCAACAAAGTCGATGAAACTGAATTTCGTGGTCGTTTGCTCAAAATGACCCCTCAAACCAAAAGGAGCCAAAAGTGCATCTCTCCAGCAACACCTCGGAAATGCAATGACAAATCCAGAAATTAAACCAACACCTCACCTAGCCTAAATTCATCATTCTAGAGCTACTGGAAGCGTCAAAATTCCAATTTGACCCTCCAAACATCAAATTACCACTCAATCTCCACTTTAGGCTTCAAACTTACTAAATTCCACAATTTCGCGTAACTTGCAAACGAAATCTCCAAAACACAAACTTAAGGTCAATATTGACTTTGTTTGGTATTTTGGAGCTAACAGAACCGTTAAAATTCAATTCCAAGCTCGTCTTGAAGGAAAGTTGACTTTGGTCAATAAGTACTTAGTTTTAGGCTCTAAAATAGGGAGTTTGAGATATTTATCAACCGAGTCGCCAGGGATCCTAACTGTCGGTTCCAGGAAGTCATAAATGACTTGGGGAAACTAGAAAAATGCTCTAGAATACAAAAAGTCACATATTTTTCAAGAAGGACCATAAGGGTCATTATAGTTCCTCAGCTAACTAATGCAAACCACAAGATCTAATATTTATTTTAATGGAGGAAAAGTTTTGAAAATGAGAGTAATAAGAAAAAAGACCATTATTTACAGCTAACCGCAGGGGTAAGCCCTTGGATCACAGCTGCAACCTCTCTACGACAACCAAAGGGGTTGTTGGAAAAATCCAGGGCCCCAAGCTAAGAATCAATAGAGCAGAAAATGATTGTAAGGGAAAAGTCATCGTGGAGGAGGGAAGCTCGTCGGCGCAACCTCGTCGGGTGGCACAAGGAATGTAGGAGAGACCCTTGTATACTAAGGTAGTCTTCGCAGGGCGGACCAAGGTTCATTGGGGAGACCCTCTTGGTGTATATGTGACATAGCAGGTGTGGCCAGAGGTCCGTCAGGGCGCTCTACAACCAGAAAATCCCAATAGATAACTCTACAAAATCCAAGGGGCCTAGAAAATGCATTCTGATAAAAACTTTAGCTAACCAAGTATTCTACTAGGATGGAATAACATTTCGGGTCTAATAGAATCATCGAAATGACCAACCGAGGTCGTTTAAATAGAAAGTGTAACACCTTGAAAATAATGCTAGAGGTTTAGTGGGATAAACAAAGAGTGTTTGTTATTTTATTAAAATTTGCATTTAGCCTACGTCCCATGGATCATTCCATGGACCATGGAGCTAGACCAGTGAATTACTTTCTTATGACTTAGATTGATGGACTATTCCATGAACCATGGAAAGGTTCCTTTCGCAACCCAAAATTTAGATCATGATGACACCTACGGCCCCACCTGTAGGCCAAACATAACCTACCGGATGCGTCATCTCACCAAAATGCACAAACAGAGATATAAAACCAAGCATGACCTCTCCCATCAGCCTGCAAGGGACAAACAAGTGATAAGATCATAATTCAAGGGGTATAACTGACTAAAGCACTCGAACTAGAAACCTTAGGGGTCGCACCCCCAACCACTCCACTCGGCCCCACCTTTCAGGAGCTCTCATTCCAAAAAAACATCGAGAACTATGTCTGTCGAGAGATATCACTCAGGGGACCAGCCTCCACAATCATAAGTTGGGAACTCTTACCCACTGGGAGAACCCACTCCAGGTCCACACACAGGGCCCCTCCACTATCGGGATGTTCCACCTCCAGAATATAAATCAAAAGACTTTGCTCTAGTATCCAGATGATCACCCCGTGATATACATAGTATAAGAAAACCAAATTCTAGTTATATATTTATGAAAATAGCTTGTATCATCGTGTGGACGTAGGAAAACTAGTCACAAAATCCTATTTTTAGATTTAATTCAGAAAACACCTTTTTATTATAATATTTCCCCTTAGGCAGCAGCCTACACTGTGGACCCTACCCGGTCAACCTCACCACGGTATGCATTCATGCAAAAACAACCAAGGTAGATATAAGGCACGCTCAAAGTCTAGGAAAGGCCAAAAGCCACCAACTAAGAAAAACTCTCACCCATTCGGGTCAGTAATAATGCCTAAAAAAGGTCTTATGCGCATCGCTGTTTGTAAAAGTAAACTAATTTGATCGAAACAAAGGCCTCAGCTCAAGAAAATTGTGGTTCAAATTTGAGTTCAATTTGACCTTTGGAAGGGCCTCAATTAGCCAAAAAAAGATTAAGGAAAGGGTGCAAAAAATTTCATAAATAGAAAATAGAGAGAAAGAGGGAACCAACCTTTTAACGTGGCACAAAAGATTCACAATCCAAAAATTACCCCAAAATTTAAACCAAGAAAATAATAAGAAATGAAATTGGGAGAAGAAAAATGAAGTTGGAAATAAAAGGAAACTAAATAAATACAAACTGAGAGGATAGGTGTTCCGTTTGGTATAAGACGGTTCGTCCCCTCTATCGTTTATTTGATGAAACATAAGATGGTACATCTCATTTTATATGGCTCGTATGAAGTGTCATCTGTTATCCCTAAAAGTCAATCATTTGAACCAGTGTTCTTTTGAATAGGCAACGGGACTAGGCGTTTCATCCTTCAGGAGACGATTAGCCTAGTCCTCCACCTGCTCGTTACCCAACTGTACGATGTTAGTTTTCACCAACTCTTTTCACTCCTCACCAGTTCAACACTATTTCAAAGAAAAATTCCATTTCAATTTTCAACTTATCTAACCCAGACCCACCCCACATAATAATTTAGCAATAATCCCATAGTTCATGCTATTATGATAAAAAATATGAACATTGGGTTACTTAGAATTTACCCATCAACTTAAGTTCACGAATAAAAAATGAAAATTTTTTAGTAATATCAATTAAAATATGATCTTACCTGTTCAATTTCAACAAAATTAATGCAAAAAATCAACCCTAGATTATCACTGTTATGATCCTAGAAGAGGATGACGAACAGGGTGCACAAATATGGGTCTTTAACACAGGGATTTATGATTAAACGATGTGGGTAGATGAGTGTGTTAGTATAGAAGGGAGTAGTTTGTTTTGAAGGAGGTAGACAAGAAGATTGAAACAGAAATGGGACAACCTGATCGATCGTGGGTTTATACCCTGATATCATATGTCGGGTCGGGTCGGATCCTTTTCTTAAAAGGACCACCTCAATTTACGTTAAAATAGACCAGGGATGATGGATCAGGTGGTTCTTTTGGAGACAGACTATCAATCTTGGCCTTCCTTCTATGGAGTATCAATCAACTGGGGTACTAGTGAGACGGTTAGACAAGGCGTTTCGTCCTGGCTTTAATGATTCACCCAGTCTTTTGTCTTGATGGTTTATTCGTCCATTAACTTAATCATCCCACACACTAATACACTTGGTATTCTAGCACTCGAAGACTAATCCTAGAACAATCATTAATTAACTAAAAATAAATAGTAAAGAAAATAATGAGGGATAGGAATTTGGGTTGCCTCCCAATAGAGCTTGATTTAACATCGCGGCACAATGTTTTTCTCAATGTCCTTAGACTTTGTCCTTGTTGGGTATATGCAAAGTATCAGTGGGAAGCGTTCCAACCTTCCTCTAGTTTAGTAATGCATACATCTACCCCATTTGAAACTCCAGATACTTGATCGAGGAAGAATGAGAGTAAACCATCTGATCAATATTTGAAACTTTCGTATTGATTTATTATAGGCTCTGGTCATACGACTCCACTTTAGTTAGCACTTTTCTCGACATCTCTTCTATTCTAGAGGAGTTTGCCTCCCTCTCTCTCTATCCCGGAGGCACATAATCTCCGCTCCTGTTATTATTGTTCACCTCTATATTTCTCCAACCATTTGGATCTCTATCACGATATTCTCTTTCATCGTTAAATAGTCTTGGTTGTAATTTTGACCTTGATTTCCCTATTGGAACCCCCTAGTTTTGGAGGTACTTGGCCTCCTCGTTTGAGTCAGAATCATTCCCGATACATAGTCCTTTTTCATAGGACATACAACTTTGACTTTCCATCAGACACTACCAAGAAATTATTTAGACATTATATCAATATGTGTCTTTAGGTGGGCCATATCCTAGTCTCTTTCTTCCTTTCTAGAAAAGTGTCTTTCAGCTGTCCCCAATTTGATATTGAATCTTAGGGTATGTTGTCTTACCATATTGTAGACTTTCTACAATGATGGAGAGGATAAGGTTATATGGAGCAATTAGTCATTTGAGGGAGCCACTTGGGAAGATAAGGAAGGCATGATGGAGAAGTATCCACACTTATTCCTATTAGTCCCACTTCAATTTGAGGTATTATCATCTCCAACTTTTTTTCTGTGTATCTGTTACATATAGCATATAACATGTAGTCCATATCATTACCTGAATCCCTATGTGAGTACTTGTGCATTTATTGATGCTTCCATGGTAGTTGGAGTGTAAAAGGGTGGCATGCATTTGGTTCTTTTGAGATAAGGGTAGAATCACTGTTAATTGGGTTATTTTGATGTTATAAATGAGTTCCTTAGTCATTCTGGCAGTCCATTAGTGACTTTCCCCTTTTACTTGGCTGAAGTCTTTATTCAAGGAAAAATAAAATTAAAGGGAGATACTGTAACACCTTTAAAATAATGTTAGGGGTTTAATGGTCTAAACAAAGATTTTGTGTGATGTTTTATAAAAAAATGAAACTATCCCGGGTTCCGTGGATCATTCCACGAACCATGGAGTGAATCGTAGAACAAAACTAGTGAATTCCTTTCTTCTATCATGGATTGACGGTGTCACGGTACAAACTCTTGTCATGATGGTACCTACAACCCACCTATAGGCAAGCCTATCTCAATAGCCTAGAGCAACAAGAAATTGGCCATTACAAGTCACAACTACCAGCAGCAAATAAAATAGTAGAATAAACCCAACAACTAAGATGTATATATACAAAACCCTGCCCAAAACCTGATATCAATGGCATAAGGAGCTACAAAATAGAGTATCCAAAATAAATTTATAACATATACAAGCCCCTAAAGTACAAACAAAGGCATAGCCTACTAGGAACAAAATAAGTAGACAATAACTGGTAGGAGACACGATCAGCCTATACGCCAAAAGCTCACTGTAATTTTTTGAGCTATAGTAGTCTAGTCCATATAATCACAAGTTCTACGATGACCTACATCGGTATCCACACCATAAAAACAATGCATAAGTGCAGTATGAGTACATAAACAAGGTACAAGTAGGCATCAAAGGTTGACCCGGCACAAATAAAGCATAAGTGCAGTATGAGTACATAAACAAGGTACAAGTAGGCATCAAAGGTTGACCGGGCACAAATAAAGCATAAGTAAGGTAAAGATGAAGAAAGTAAAACAGGTAACAATAGTAAGTAAAACATAACTTGGAACTAAGTACACAACTAAATCAGTAGGAGGTAGATATACATCTAGGCACAACCGAGAAAAGATGCATACTCTAAGAAAGCAGGTCTATGTACTTCTTTCCTATATAATAACCAACTATCACATAACCTCGAATAGTCAAATATTGAGAACGTAACTGGGCTCTAGTCGAGTATAGATAATAACACGATATAGGATACTAAATAACAATAACTAGAGGAATAAAGGAAATTAAAGAACATATATAACCTAAAATTCCACGCATACGTACCTTGGGTAAAATAGAACAAAAACATGCAAAACCTACCTAATGCCCCATACCGGAGGTAGGCACAAATAAAACAAGCAAGGGACTCATTATGACTTTCCCAATATGTGTGGAGAGTAAAACAAATGTGATATAATAAGTGTAAAGGGGTGAGAGCAGTAGATCACATGCATAAACACTCAATACAAGACACTACACCTCTAAAATCATTCACTTGGGACCTGCACCCGAGACTGTGCCTCTAAGCAAAATGTTTGCTCAAATTTGAGACCGTGCCTCTTAATCAAGTGTTGGCTTGTGCCCAACACTCAACATCGGGACCGCTCCCCTAAGCATAATTACATTGTGACCGCTCCTTTTATATAGCCAAGATAGTAGCTGCGACAGTCAAAATCTAGCCAGTTTATACATGAAAATACCCTCGTATGACATGTGGTCCCCAAATCAGTATACATATAGATATATGAAACTCTTTCAAGCTAGTCCAGTAAAACCTCTAGTTTTAGTTATTAAGAACCTATCCATAAAACCATATTACTGGGACTGCACCAGTAATCACGAATCTAAAACTCAAGTCCAAATGCATTATCACTGCATAACAATAGAGTAAACAATTCTACAGCACGAATAAGATCGTCCATAAGCCATCAGCCAAGAACTTTTAACACTCTAAGAACTCATAATACCCAAACCCAACCCCTAAGGGTCCACAGACTTCGGTCGATAGGAAAAATAGGACTACGCGAGCCCGAGAACTCCAATATCCCCACGAGGGATCGTATCAAAGTAGAAAAAGAAGTTATAATAAAGGAAATCGCAAAAAGATAAAACAACCTAACATCCCAACTAAAAAACTATCCAACACATTAAATACACAATATAATACCTATTCTAGAAGTCAAGGTAGGCCTAGCCTACCTATATGCTGACGAAAAGTCATCGTAATGAGCATAAAATCATCCTGCAGCTCCAAAAAGTCCTGAAACACATCAAAAATATCAATAGGTCAAAAGATGAAGAATGATACCAGTATTTCCAAGTGTAATTTGGGGGGGAAATCGGGCCCATGGGCACAAAATCCCAAAAATAAAATAAAAGTACCAAGGGGTATACCTCCACTCAAGGAACACATGGTTCAAATTTGAGATAGAATGGACCCAAATTGGGTCTCCAAATAGTCATGGAAAGTTTTTGTAAGAAGAGAAATATTTAAGAATTGAGTACGCGAAAAAGGACTAGAAAACAAACCTAAAAATAAAGGGTAAGTGATCACCAAAGCTCCCCCAACACTTTCCCAACAAAGCCAAGCAATGACACATTGAAATCACCCCCTAGAGACAAACAAAATAACGTATACATAGAGGAACATAGGCTTGCATGTAAGAGAGTGAAACTAGAAACTGATATATATAGGCCAGGTGATAAGCTTTGGAGAACGTGGCCTTGGACCAGCCAAGACCTCGCAAATAGGTTCGGTTAATCGCGGTCTGTGTAAATGACGGATTGTCCGGCTCATGTGCAAACCTTTTGTGAATGATTCAAAGAGAACACGAACACAGAGAAGGAAGGAGGTAGACCTCAATGAACATGACCAAGGCTCGCGAAAGTTGAGAAGGAACTGGAGTTTCACTTTTGACAGCAAAACAGTTGTTCAACACCAATTTCAAAAAGGTCAAATAATGGCTCATAATAGAATCAGATATGGATTTTGACAAGTAAAATACGAAAACTTCATATAAATGACATTCTGGACTCAACAACAATGACAAAAAGGTCATACGAGGTTGTTTAAGAAAAAAAGGACACTTATACTAAACTAAACCAAAACCAACACTTTCTAACATTCCACATGGGCCTAAAAAATAAGTCTCGATAACTCAGGAAGCGTGCCAATAACCCTACCAACCCAAGTTTGACAATTTAAAGATGATGGAAGCTTCAGAATTATGATACGGTGCTCTGATCACCAAAATGCATCCCAGTCTCCAAATTAAACTCCAACTAAACTAAATTTCCTCAAAATCATCTCAAACTCAAATTGAAAAACTCGAGATACAAATTAAAGGTCAAACTAGACCAAAATTGACATTTCGGAGCTAACAGAACTATTGAAATTTGATTTCGAGCTTATTCACTATCAAGTTTCACTATTTCAAGGTTAAGACTTTAAACTAAGAAAATGATATAAGAATCTACAGAATAGTAGGGAAACCAAACTAATGGTCCCAGCAAGTCAAAGATGACTTGGGACAGCTAACAGAAGTTTCTAAGCATAGAAAAATCTGAGAGGCAATTAAATAACCATGTGGATCATTACAACATCCACTAATATAAAGGACTTTCATTCTTGAAAGTCAAGGAAAGTGTAGTACTTAAAGGCTTAAAAATATCTGGATATTGGGCCCGCATATCACGC
>JBDJHY010250012.1:0-10682 GCA_039654485.1 Withania somnifera
CTTGGGAAAACTGCTGAAATACTCTAGAATGCAAAATATCATGTATTTATCATAAATAACAATGAGGGTAATTACAAATGAACCTCAGTACCCAAGTCCCGCTGAAAAGATCTCTAAAACTGTGAAGTAAACTATGTGACTCTATCATAAATAATAGATATAGTAACACCATGCAATCTAACCACCTCACGAATATAGATTAAGCTAAACACTCAACATTATAGGAGGAGAGAGTAGGAATGAAATGCACTAACTTGGTTAGCCTATCAACAATGACCCAAATAGTATCAAAACCTCTGCTTGTCTGAGGAAAACCAAAAACAAAGCCCATAGTCACCCACTCCTACTTTTAAGCCATAATAGGGAATCTCTGCATCAAACTACACGGTAGCCGATGCTCATACTTAACCTACTGAAAGTTCAAACATCTAGACATATATTCAGAAATATTCCTTTTCATCCCATTCCACAAATACAACTATCACAAATCATAGTACCTCTTGGGTGCACCAGGATGAATAGAATACTTGGAGCTGTGAGCCTCACGCAAGATCAACTGCAGTAAGTCACCAAACTGAGGTACACAAATGCAACCATCAAACCAAAGCGTACCATCTGAATTAATAGAATCCCTGCCAGCATCTCCCACTAATACCTGATTATGAAGATTAACCAAATGCTAATCCTCGAACTAATACTGCTGAATCTGATCAATCAAGGAAGATCTAGCCTCAATATATGCTAACACTCACCTGGGGTCTGACTGATCATGTCTAACTGACAAGGCTGCTAGGTTACCCATGCTGACCATCTTCCGTCTCAAGGCATCAACCACAACATTTGCCTTGCTCGGATAATAGAGGATGGAAATATCATACTCCTTTAGCAAATTGATCCACCTCTGCTGCCTGGAATTTAACTCATTTTCATTCATAAAATACTAAAGACTATGATGGTCTGTAAAGATCTCACACTGGACCCCGTACAAATAATGGCTCTGATCTTAAGTGCAAATACTACCACCGCAAACTCTAAGTTATGAGTGGGGTATTTAAGCACATTAACCTTCAAGTATCTTAGAGAAGAAGCAATCACTCAACCCTGGTACATTAGCAAACAACCCAAGCCGACACCAGAAGCATCACAATACACTAAGAATCCCTGATCCTCCATCGGCAAGATCAACACTGGCGCTGAAGTAAAAAATTCCTTGATCTTCAAAAAGCTCAACTCAAAATCATCAGAATACTAAAAAGAAACATCTTTCCTAGTTAATTTATTCAAAGGTGCTGCAATCAATGGGAACCCTTTAACAAACCATCGATAATACCCAACTAAGTCAACAAAACTTCAAATTTCTAAAACGACTGTCATCCTCGGCTAATCATGAACCACCTGAATCTTTGTTGGATCAATATTAATTATAGCCTTGGACACTATATGTCCCAAAATCCACCGAACTCCAATAGAAACTCACACTTAGAGAACTTGCCATAAATCTTGTGTTCTTTTACTGTCTGGAGAATCAACTTCAAATGTTGCTCATGATCGAATTTACTCCGTGAATACACCAAGATGTCATCAATAAAAACAATCACAAAAGAGTCCAAGTAGGGCTTAAAGACCCAATGCATCAAATCCATAAAATCTGTTGGAGCATTAGTAAGAACAAAGGACAACTAAATATTTATACTGACCATAATGGGTCCTAAATGCAGTCTTGGATATATCCTCTATCTGAATCTGCAACTGATGGTAACCAGATCTTAAGTCAATTTTAGAGAATACTGAGGCTCCCTGAAGCTAATTGAACAAGTCATCAATTCTCAGTATATGGTACCTGTTTTTCACTATGACTTTATTCAACTGTCGATAATCAAAACACATTCTCATAGTACCATCTTTCTTCTTCACAAATAGAACTTGCACACCCGAATATGACATACTAGAGTGAATACAACCTTTTTTCTAATAAATTTTGGTGCTGAACCTTCAACTCTCTCAACTCTATAGGAGCCATATAATATGGAGCAATAGAAATGGGCTTAGTGCCTGACTCTAAATTAATAGTAAAGTCAATATCCTGCTCTGGTGGTAGGCCTGGTAGGTTAGTAAAAAATACATCAAGGAACTCAAAAACAATAGGAATAGACTCAAGAATAGGAGTTTCTACCTAGATATCACGGATATATGCTAAATACGCCAAACATGCTCTCTCTACTAACCTCCTAGTCTGAAGGCAAGAAATAAACTCTGTCGGTGTGTGGCTGCTAGAACCCTGCCATACAACCAAGGATGAACCAGGTATTACAAAGGTAATAGTCTTAGCATAACAATCTAAAACCATATGGTGAGGGAACAACCAATCCACACAAAAATAAAATCAAAGTCAACCCATGTCTAAAAGCATTAAGTCAGCCCAAGTGTCTAGTCCTCTAACAAAAATCATACATGATTGTATCACTTAATCCCCTACTAAATAATCCCCTACCGAGGTAGCAACACGCATAGATACAGCTAACACATCATTGGGCAACCCCAAACTAGGTGCAAAATAGGCCGACAAATATGAGCAAGTAGACCTAGGGTCGAATAAGGCTGAAGCAGGTATAGAATACACAGAAATCAATCATGTAATAAAAGAACCTAAGGCCATAACCTCAGGTCGAGAAGGAACAACATATAACTAGCGATCACCACCTTGACAACCACTATCGCGACCAGCTCCCCTACCTCTACCAGATAGAGGCACTGATATTAAAGGTTGTGTAGATTGAGGAGTAGGATAAATAATGACCCTCTGAGGAAACACTCTAGTATAATGGACCATAAGGCCACACTCAAAACACGGCCCAGAAGCCCACTCTATCGAGATCTTTTACCAGAACCTATCTAACTACAATGCTGTGATTATCTAGATCCTCACAAATACTGTGTAGGAGATGGAGATGAAACCTATAATAATGCCTTAGCCTGCTAGACTAAACTAACCACGGCCCCCATAATGGGACCTACTATAACCTCCCTTATGTCTTTGCCTCTTCTCGTTGTGCTAATGGAACTCACAATATGTGTCTTCCATTGAATTAGCTTGATGAACCACTTCGTGAAATGGACAAACATCATACACAGCAATACTACCACTTCACGGAGTCTATATCTCAAGCCATATGCAAATCTACGGACTCTCTCCGTCTCTCTAGGCATGAGCTCTATGCCATACACTGACAGTTGATAAAACTGAGCCTCACACTCAGCCACTAACATCAAACCCTTCTCAATCTTTTAGAACTCCTCTCTCAGGAACTCTTTCTTAGACCTGGATTCAAATTTTCTCATGAAGACCTCATAAAACTCAACCTAAGTTAGCTGGGGAAAACTTGTTGGTTTGTAGACCAAGAAGGCTCTCCACCACTATTTAGTTGTACCACACATTTGATATATGGTAAAATCTACATTGTGTATCTTCAACACCCCTATATTGTTCAACCTCTCTTTAGACTCGATAATGAACTCATGGGCATCCTCTCTTAGAACTCTAGTGGATCTAGCGGGATCCAATGTTAGAAATCTAGTCAGAAGCTTTTGTTCTAAATTTTTCATAGTTGGTTGCTGCTTAATAGTAGAAGCAATGTCTAGCAATAGAAGGACCTTAGCGAGTGTACAAATCTCTACTGGAACAACAGGTGGAACTAGCTACTCTTTAGGGACTACAGTTGTAGACTGTGGTACTGGAACTATCATTTGTGTTCCCTCAAATAGAGGACCACCATAAGCACTGAGTAACTGCTATAATGTTATGAATTTCTAGAGAAGGTGCTACAATAAGTGCCTAAAAATGTGTTTCTATAGGCGCTGAAGTTGGTGCTACAATAGATGCTGCAGGCACTAATTGAACCTCAGATCATTTTCACGATTTTACCTTTTTGGCATTCTAGAGATTTTCATATAGTGGACTAAGTCATTTATGACTCGGAACAAGTAGTCTGGTTCCCTGTTCATTCATTTGGTCGATATGTCAACTTCCCTATTTAAGATACTTTGGCTTTGAAATGTTTCACTTTAGTTAATATTATGTTAAAATAAACCTAAACGTTGATTTTTTTCTAAATGGAATCCTGGTTTGAGTCAGGGAGCTTTGGTTTGAAGTTTATATGATTTTATGTGCTTTATGTGGTTTATGTTTCCTAAGTAGAACTTCTACAGGTTCACTAGTTGTCTTCCTTTCTATTGATGAACGTGTACGAGGCATCTGTAAAAGAGTGATGACAATGAGTAAGAACTTTCAAGAAACCATCAAGGATGTACGCACGATACAGGATTTAAAAAAAGAGTTATTTTTCCTAAATTTCACTAAAGCCTCTCAAAGAAAAGCAATGGACATCTCCACGCCGGTCTACAGGACTCTACTAGACATTGGCTTTGTACACTGACAACGACAAACCTAGGCTCTAATACCAACTTATCATGATTAGATTTCTTGGATCATGAGGGCACCTACTATACAACCAGTAGGAAACCAACCCAGTAGTCTGAAGCAAAGTAGAGGACTACTATATCAAATATGAAAGGCACAAGTATGATAAACAATAATTGAATAAATATAGAAGTAAAAACAATAAACAATTCCCAAAATACGATATTAGTTTAATACAAAACCTTTAAGTACAGAAAAGGGAATCAACTATCTAATACAAATGTATCTCCGTAAGCACATGGAGATCAAAATCAATATTGAAGAGAAGTAGGAAAAGTTGGACACCAAGCTCACTCTAAATATCTAAAATCAGTAGAATCTGCATGAACAGTGATTTGTAAATCAAGGACAGGAACTATAATGACCCACATGGTCATTTATGATAAATACATGAATTTTTGCCTTCTAGAGAATTTTGGTAGTTTCTCCAAACATTTACAACTTGCTGGGACCGACAGTTCAAATCCCTGGTGACTTAGTCAGAAAATATCTCAAATTCCCTATTTTAGAGCATTAAACTAAGTACTCATTGACCAAAGTCAACTTTCCTTCAAAATGATATCGAAATTAAATTCTGACAGTTCCATTAGCTCTGGAATCCAAAAAAAAATCAATATTTACCTTAGATTTGTGTTTCGGAGGTTGCGTTTGCACGTTATGTGAAATAGTGGATTTTAGTTAAGGTTATGGATTAAAGTGGAGCTTCAGTGGTAATTCGATGTTCGTAGTGTCTAATTTGAATTATGATGCTTCCAGTAGCTCCAAAATGATGAATTTAGCCTAGGAGAGGTGTTGGTATAATTTTTCGACTAGTCGTTGCATTTTCGAGGTGTTGGTGGAGAAATACATTTTTCGCTGCTTTTGGTTTCAAGGGTCATTTTGAGTAAACGACCTAGGATTTTAGTTTTTTTGATTCTGTTGAGTTTGTAATGTCATTTCCATGTTGTTTGCATACTTTTTGGTCAAAATTAGACTCCGTTTAATCCCCAAACCCCCCAGTGCGAAATTTGAAAAATTACAATTGGAATCTGCAACTAGTGTAGATTTCCTTTTGCGCAATCGCGACCCCTGAGCCGTAATCGCAAAGAGAAAAAATCTTCCCTTTTTGTACGATCTCGATCCCTAGGAATGATCACAATAGGTTCCACGAAATCTTCTTCCACGCGATCCTGATCACCTAGAAATTTCTTCAGTGCGATTGTGCTGGCCTGACGCGATCGCGGTGAAGCGCGACTGGCAATATAAGTCCTGTAGCAACCATATTTTGTATTAATTCAACCAAAAACATAACTCCTTCAGTTCTAGGGAGACAAATACTACTCCAAACATCATTTCAACACCAAAGAAATTCTCCTCAACCTTCTTCATCGATTTCTACACGAATTTGGGTAAGTTTTCTTCTCTTCTTCTTCCTTATTTTCTTCAATTCCTCCATTAATGGACTAAAGTATGAAGTTGATGAAAATCATCCCATAACTCGATTATTTTTTTATAATTCCTCTTCAATCGGTTATACATTGTTCCTAAGATCATTAATTCATCAAAATTCCAACGTTATAATCGTAAAGATTGAACCTTTAACCCCTATTGGGTCAAATTTGTCTGGGTAGATTTCAAGCCCTTCCCACATTCGCATTGTGCTCAAATTAGTAGCATGGGTTCCTGTCAGCGTTGGAACTAGGCTCGATTTTGGGTTCAGTGTAGAACTTATCATAAATTATACTTTTGGACTTGTATTAATATATAGAATTTATTGTCGCAAGTTTTAGATCATATGAAGCATATTTGATATCAATCGAAGTACAATTTATGGATTTACAAAGCTTTATCATCGGACGATAGGTAGTCTCTATGGGGCTATCTCTGGGTTTATAGCTTTAATAATTATACAAAATAGAATCCTTGGGTTGGGTAGTTAGGTTGTATAGCACCCCAGTATCATTTTTTTATCCATTCTATGTTGATAATGATATGTTGGCACCCGAGTGATATGGGGCCCAAGATATAGCATTTGATTACAGACACCCGTGAAACGGATAGGATGTGGATATCCTATATTTATATGTGACTTATATGTGTTATTGACCTGCTGTGCATTCATGACTTGGATAGACCGAGCCTAAGGCTTTGATTAGAGTATATTGAGGCTACGTTGGTATCACCACTTGATTTTTGAGCTGCGGAGGATAAAGAAAGATTTTGATAATAATGATGATGATTTACAACATGAATTGAGAAACCAAATTACTTAATGGTAACATAAGTAATTGTCTTTTTACTAATTTAGACTCAACATGGTGTCGAGCACCCGGTAACACTATTTTACTTGTTTTAGTCCAGGCTTTCCCTCATGGCACCGGGGAAAAATATCATTTACTTAATTAGTGTTGGCACTTGTGTCCGACCCAGAATCGACAGTGAGTACAACACTTGAGTCCGTCATCATACGAAAGTGGGTATAACTTTTGACACTTGTGGCATTACTGGTAATGGATATATGGTGATACCCAATTTATTAATGGTTATGATCAGATATGATGACATACATGCCTGTAGCCTTGATTTGTCGAGCTGTCTTTAACGGTATGATTGATATTTGCTTGATACGCCAGACTATTTTATATAGGAACTAGATGCTAGACTATTGAGACCCGTGAGGCTCTGTGATTTGGGATGTGAGGATATGATGACGTTAGATTTATACGTGGTGATGCACCCATATGGACCATCCTCCAGGCTTCTACGTAATGTGGAAGAGGGGGTATGTGGAGTATAGGGTATAACATACATTGGGAACTTTTAAGGTAGCCTTCCTTGGGTTCTGTCTGTTGGACCAATGGATACCGGAGGAGATGCATACACAGGATGGTTACTTATACATTGTGTTACTTTCTGCACTTGTTTTCTTCAGTGTACCCTGGCTGAGATATAAGGCCTACGGTGAACGTGTTTCTTTTGGTTTACGTTGTACTTCTTTCTGGGGGAATTGTCAGCATTTAATGGTTGTCCTTGGTGATTACTGGTTGTTTCATGTTGTGTGGGACTAGTGCTTTAAGCCCTTATTAATCTATTTATCCTTTCACTTGAGGTTACCGGTATGCCTACCATATTTTATCCTTATCTTTCTTAATTCCTATTTATTGTGTATATTTTCCCATATATTATTGCAAGGATGTCGGGTATGTTCTTCTTCATTACCTGTGATCCTGCTATGTGATTAGCTAGCACTATCAGTCTATGTGGCACTTGTTTTGTAGTTGAGTTGCTAGTTTTCCTTTATTGTACTATTTGCTTCTAGGACCCTTCTTCTTGTACTCTGTTATTTACTACTTTTATTATTTTTATGCACTCAATGGGCCCTCAAAGCCTACTGAATATGGGTTTCTTCGATGACTTGTACTCATACTACACTTGCACTTGCGCAGATCGGAGTACAGGTTCCTTTTCGTGATACACATATTGTTGTTCGTTCAGATTCTATTCACTGCCTCTCTTTAGACTTATGTTTTATTGATCTCCATTGTATTTTGGAGACATGTTGATACTATATTTATTTTAGCTTTCATCGTTCTGTACTTAGTGGTTCGTTTGACACTGATACCGGATTTTGGGTGGTTGTTTCTTTCTATATTAATTCTGTAATTATTACTCTATTTTGACTATTGAGATTCTTTTGCATTTTATGTAGTAGTCCTCTGCTTCGGCTTTGTTGGGGTTTTGTTCTCCTAATGGAGGTATAGTAGGGTGCCATCATGATCCGTGAAATTAGGTCGTGACAATGGTGTTCTTATATGTGATGGAAGATTATGCGTTCCAAATGTCAATCAGTTGAGAGAAAAGATTTTTGAAGAATCTCATATCTCTCAGTACTCTATTCATCGGGGTGCTACTAAGATGTATAGTGCTTTAAAAGAAGTGTATTGGTGGGATAGAATGAAGGGAGACATAGCTAAGTTTTTAGATAGGATCCCTAATTGCCAACAAGTGAAGGGTGAGCTTAGAAAGCCCATATTTGAGATGCAGAGATTTGAAATACCTTCTTGGAAATGGGAAGTGATAAATATGGATTTTGGTTGTTGGTTTTCCTAGAACAAAGGGTCAGTATGTTTCGATATGGGTGATTATGGATAGGCTGACCAAATCAGCCCATTTCTTCCTGTACAGACTATTTTTTTTTTTGGAATATTATGGTAGGTTGTATCTTCATGAGATCGTTTGTTTATATGGGGTTCCCTTATCCATCATTTTAGATAGGGCACATGGGAAGATGAAGTGGAATGATGCAAAAGGTACCCTCATCTATATTCCTTCTAGTTCTACTTTAATCTGAGATAATAGCCTATCATTCAAGCTTTTCTTCCGTATGTGAGTAACATATAACATGCAACATGTATTCCATGGCATGACATATGTCTTTACGTGATTGTATGTGCATTATTGGTGTGGTGAAATATGGGTAAAGTCACACCTCCTGGGTCATTTATGTAAGTCATGCAAGTTCCCAATGTATGTAGTGAGAGACCTACCTTCTCCGCTAATTTCTAGCCTAAGTTTTCATTAGAGGATGAATGATCCAAGGGGGAGATAATGTAACACCCCAAAAATTTATCTAGTGTTTGAACCGTTCTATGCTCATGCTTAAGTTTGAAACCTATGAGATTCAACTTAATTCTAAGTTATTAAATCCCTATCCTAAGTATATTATAAGCGTTGGAAGCTATTAGAGTTCATAAACAACTCATAGAGCTAAAGTTGAGTTCAAAACCCTTCATAATATGCTCATTTTGAGGTTCCTTCATACATAGGCCAACTTTAATCGACAATATATCCAATCTATAATGACTCTGATGACCCATGACCTATCATAAGAAAGGACTTTGAGTCTATAATCCAATGCAATAAATTTCGTGTCATTTGAAGCTCGGAGTAGGGATATATGCCCATTTTATTAAAATAACACAGTGCAAAGGACCTACTAGTTTGGTATACGGCTCAATGTGTAGCTCGCATACCAAATTATGTGACTGTGCAATTAAATGTGCCCATTGCGGCTTAGACGTGATGATGATTTAAGGCTAATAATAATGCCTTGACATGGAAATATTTTGATAAAGTTGATATGAATATTACCCATTGGGGCTTGGACATGAGAATTATCACCCATTGAGGCTGAACATGAGAATATTAAGTAATGTTTTCAAGGATATTGATTTAAATGAATTGATTTAGGAGTATTATATTTGGGAGTACTATTATAACCGAGGGACTAAGTCCCAAACTATGTTGCCAGCATAGGACTGATATATTATAAGGCTAAATTTACCTTCCTGTCATGTTGATTTCTAGTTGGGTCCACTAGGCATAGTATACGATACATGCTCATGGCGAGGTGATGTAGCCCTCTCAGTAAGAGTATGTTGGATTCTATATTCTGCTCATGTGGCCTTATATGTCGGTTATTGAACCTCCTACATTGATATTTAAACTTGATATATTTTAATTTAAGTCATTTACTACATTGATTTCACTATGGACATTTCACTGGATTAGGACAAGGATTTAATGGCATTACTACTGATCATGCATTGCATATCTATTCATGATTCAGTTACTTGATATGGTCAATTAATTATATTAAGGATGTTGCTGTTAGACCAAGGTTGTTCACATGAATTGTCCCAATGTGTTTTGATTGATGACTAAACCAATAAGTTAAAGATTTGATGTTAATGGAACTCCTACAAATATGAGAATATGTTTGTTAATGTGATCAAATGTCAAAGGAACAATCCAGAGCTTAATCGACTCAGTTTGAGTCATTTCAAGTGCTTAAAGTGAAGTATTGGTGAAGAAATAAAAAGGCCTTTAGTCGACCAATATTCAACATTAGTCGACCAGTGTGATTCCAGAAAGAAACTGAAAGAAAGCTTAGTTGACCAAGAAGAAGTGTTGGTCGACCAATCGAGGCCAAAAATTGAAGATATGATTTTCCCAACGACTAAATTGATCAACAATATAATGGGAATTAAATTGGATTATTTGGCATTGATTTGAAGATCTAAAAGAATATTTTGGTGACACATTAGTCGACCAACATGGCAATGTTAGTCGAGTAAAGTGTGCAATCCAAAATAGCTACTGGAACAAGTGTTAGTCGACCAAAAACTCATTTTGGTCGACCAAGAGGGGTGTTACTCGACCAACT
>JBDJHY010250022.1:0-20252 GCA_039654485.1 Withania somnifera
TGTATTACATCTTATTGTTTTTCCGCATATATTGTTGTAGTCCTCTGCTTCGGCTATGGACTACAGGGTTTGGTTCTCCTACTGGTGGATAGTAGGTTCCATCATGACTCCGAGAAGTCAGGTCATGACATAAACTCTTGATCAAGTCTCTTGGGTTATTCCGATGACTACTTCCCACATCTATATAAGGAACTAATCTTCAAGAGGAGAGGCATGCTCTATAAGTCCTTAAACTATTTTTTTCTTTCCTTCACTTTTAACAAACATTGTATCACTTAGTGTACTCTGTGTATATAATAAAGAAAAAAGGGAAAAACTCGAGTCAGGCACATCATAAGAAATAGAGTGTTCACTGAGCTCCTAATGGAGTTAGCAGGAATAATGAGTATACAATGAGCTCCCTAAAAAATCAGTAAGCATTGTTAGAATACGCTAAGCTCTTAACAGACTCAATAAGAATTGAGTGAATATGCTTATCTCTTAACAGACTTAGTAGGACAGTGTGTATACTTTGAGTTCTTGCATATACTTACTAAGAGTTATTGAAGACTTAGTAGAGAAAGAGAAAAATAGTAGAACTCTCTTGCAACCCAAGGGGACTGGATTAAGGATCATTTTAAGCCCCAACCACTTTAAAAATATTGTGTGTACATTTCCCTTTCTTCTTTGTTCTTATATTGTATATTCGTTAAACTATAGTGACAGTCGACTGGGTCTGTAAGATAGCTGACTAAGAGAAAAGAAAAAATTGCAGTCCACTCCCCCTCTTGCACATTCATAAATAACATAAAACAAAGGATACAAAGTATAGGAGAATTGATTTTAAACAATTATTTATGAGCAGCCAAAGGTATATTAAACCCAAGACCACCCAATCAAATATAAAGAAAATTTATAATTTAAAGTTTGAAATTGAACACAAAAAACAATGGATAAAGAACCTAGGATTTATAACAACCTAAACCCCTAACCATACGACTTCTTGAGAGCACCTAACCTATAAAGAAGGCCTGTAAGAGAATTGGTGACCCAAGGAACCCAAACTATCAAACAAAGGATTAATGAGGCCCTCAAGCACTCATTTTCACCCAGTCTCCCTAAAGAGATGTTAACCTAACAAGTACAATCTCAAATATTCATCCAGCATCTATCAAATGAAATTAAAGAACAAGTATTTATACTATCCTAGTTCTAGTTATTACAAAAGGCCCCAAAGTGACCTAAAGTAATCAAAAGGGTGCCACACTTTCTCAATAATTCGGATGACCACCTAAATGGTCCCTGAAATCTCCAAACATGTTATCAAACCATCCAATATGCATTCCCGTCGCCAAATATGATAGAAACTTGGTTTTGGCATTGTTTCTTCTTTGGATTTGGTAATGCTTCTTCACATGTCCCCTAAAACTCCTAAGTGATGTTCCATGCATGGTTCTTCAAAGTGTGTTTGATTTCCCTCTTTGTGATCAATCCTCAAAAAGCTCCAAAAGTAGGCTTTATAGTTACTATGCCGGAACGGGGCAAATCATCCTCCCTTTCTTGAAAATGATTTATCCTTGAATATGAACCAAGAAATACCATAGGGAAAAAAGCAAATAAAATCTCCCCATGAAACATAAGATAGTGTTAGCAACTATAAATGCATAAAAATGCCAAGGGTATGCTAATCTAGCCAAAGAACATGGATTACAATTTTGAACATGGGAATTTCAATCAAATCATATGGAATGTGGTTATTCAAAACAATAGATGCCTATTCAAAACCAACATGAATACAATCATATTAAAAATGGTAATATAGAAAAGAAACAATATCATTATGATCATTCAACTTGTTCCTAAATACCAATACACATATATTCATATTATTTACACTTGAAGCATTTGATAACTAGAAGAGATTATGCAAGTTACTTTTTCCTAGAAAGGAAACTTCTCAAATGGATAAGACCTATGAACTCCTAAGGACTCAAACAAAATAACAACTGTTAGCACAAACATTCATTCAATTATCAAGAATTGTAGGGACATCAAAGTTTTTCAAAAATGAAAATAAGAATCCATCCTTCAACCCAAGAAAGTCATCTATCATATCAAGCATTTCATAAGGCTTTAGAGAGTCAAGGAAAGTCGAGTGAATGAAAACATATCTGGAGGATACAAACTTTTTATTGATCCCTCACAAATAGTCATTAAGACAATCCATTAAATCCTTCCGAGCATATAACACTCCTTTACCTCATTAGAGACAATAACATCACAATTCCTTCCTTTTACCCTTGGATTTCACTTTCAACTTCTCTATATCTTGATAGACTTCTTGCATTTACAAAGGTTACATTAGTAAAAGAAAGTACGAACAATCATTCAACAATATTGAGTACTTATTATTCCTCCCATAATGTCTAGATTGGAAGTGGAATTTCCATGGTATTACAAGAAAAAATGACAAGCTTGGATGAGCACTACATCACATAGTATTTCATCATAATACTCACCCACTTTGAACTTGATCAAAAGTTTCTTGTGCATCTTCACCTTTCCATAATCTTCAATAATTGGAATTTTTAGGGCCTGAAATTCTTGGTGATGGGAAGTTTCAATAGACCCACCAATGTGGTACTATCCATATTTGAACAACTCCCTCCATCTATGGTCATGAGACAACAAGTGTCTTTGATAATGCATTTGGAGTGGAAAAGGTTTTCCCTTTGAGTAGGGTTATCCATGGCTTGTCTAATCATGATCATATTCATAACCAATCATAGGATATTAACCTCTCCCAATTTTGTCTTTTCCTCTTAATCATAGTAATCACCATCTTGGGAATTTTGTGGCTCATTCTTTGGTCCTTCTTCCTCTGTGGGGTAAGGAACTCCTTCAAGAACCATAAAGGCTTTATGGTTGGGGTAATCACACATAATTTACCCTAAAATTGGCATTTGAAACATTGGAAAACCTTTTTACATCCCTAAACTTGGCCTTGGTTGCTCAAAAGGCTTCTTGAGAGGTGGAACTTGTTCCTTGGGATTTTTAAGTCTAGAAGAGTTGTCAATTTTTTTTGTTCTTGATTCAAGAGTTAGAATAACCCCAAGGATTAGGTTTTAATCCCTCTTTCAACTTCGATGCTGCCTCAACTGTTTCATCAATAGTTAGGAATTTGTGAAGTCTAATCTCCTAAGTAATAACTTGATTCAACCCTGATCAAAACTGCATTATGGTATACCAATTTTCTTATATGAATATGGCTTTCATCTTAAATAATTGGAACTCATCAAAGTACTTTTCTACAATTTTGAACCTTGTTGCAAAGTATAGATCTTCTTGAGTCTCTCTTACTTGTACCTAATAGGAACATAATTTATCCTCATCTTATTTTCAAGACCATATAAATAGGAAAATTTTTTGGCTCCCAATTGCCTTCTTCCTCTCACCATATGATCCTATAAATAGTTACAAATCCCATAAATTATGCAATGGCATATGTCGAGTTTTGCAAATCTAGCTTGTCATTGGTTTGGAAGATTCATTTATATAAAGTCTCCCATTTAAGCTATTCCTCCGGATTTCAAAATTTGAAAGTGTAACATTGATGGAATTGAGTCCATAATCTCGAAATCCATAGTTCTTGTGATCAAAAAATGGTTCATCATGTCTATCCTGAAACATGTCAAAAAATGTTATTGGATACCTCTATCCTGGTGACCAGCATGTCTAATCCTTGAGCTTGCATATGCATCATAGATCCTCACCACCCCCTCTATTTGTGAACTTTGTTAAATTTCTCAATCCCCACTTCTTCAAGAATCACCCAGAACTCATCATGTACTCGTTAAGGATCTTTTACAAATATTTCAATTTGGGTTTGAACGTGGGATATTTCAAGTTTATGGAGTTAATGCTAGGTTTTGGACCTTTTTTTATTGGATCGGATTTGGAAAAGAGATCCAGGATTGGAGGAGTGGTTCTTTATATCATGGGATGTAATTTATGGAGAGCATCGGGGAATATAGTTTGAGATGAACCAAATTGAGCAACCCACTACTACTTGATTCCCTAAGAGCTTGAGGAGTCCGTTCCCACACATTACCCTCTATATTTGCCAACCTACCACTCACATTTGATATACCACCTTCAAGTATTGACAACCTTCCACCCATAGTTTCCACCTTTTAAATTGTCTCCAAGATAGCAATATTTATAGAAGATCCTCTGAAGGGACTTGGCAATTCCTCTTTTACATGGTACCTACAAAGACAAACACTTAACAAAATAAGTGAACACTTAGTGTTAGAAACAACCTCACAATTCACTCTCCTTTTTAGAACCTCACAACTTGACAAGGCCTAATTGATACTTGTTCAAATGAGATTGAGTCACAAGGTGTTCAATCACTACCCGAAGGGTGGAGTGTATTCTCGTTTTGAAGCAACAATGGACACACAAAACAACAAGAAGGATAAACTACGAAATAAAATTTAAAAGGCACACAACAAATTGGCACAACACGAACAAAGGATTCAAGACTAATGGACAACTAAGTAGGATATACAGAGTTGACAATTAGTTTTTGAACCAACCATACGAAACTAAAAAGTAAAAAAGAAACAAAGAATAGAAACTAGTTATGAGCTTTGTATATTTGAATCTGGATAACTAAGTGTTACCTCAGTGATCAAGTGACCTTCTTCAATCATCGAAGGTGCTATAAAACCATTAAAGTTTTTTTGGAACTTAACCAAATGAATCCCAAGCAACTTGGAGAAGTTGGCAAACAACTTTTGAATTGGCAACCAACTTTATCAAAATTGTGCTCCAACTTACATTTCGGCGCACTGCTGAATGGGAACCCATGTACGCCGAATTAGACAGTGTCTTCTTGGTTTTTCACTGGTAAATTGGCAAGCTCTAATTCAAAAGGGTGATATTTTGGCGACCTCTAACTAATTGAGCCAATTTTGCACTCAACTTCCCACCCTTTTCTTTCAATTTAAACCTCTAGTAGACCCCTTTTTTCTACATTCCAAGAATCTTCCATGAATATCCTCCTAGGGCTCTTCATCCTTTTCAACTTCATGGATTAAAGCAATTATCTTTTAGAATTTCTCCTAGAATACTTGAATCTTATTCAAAACTCAAGAACCTGAAGAACATCTTTAGGAACAATCTTCAACCTTCAACCACTCATAGACCACTACTCAACTCTAATTTTGATCAAATTTGAGAGTGTTTCTCCCTATAATATAAGAACAAGATAATCCACATTTTATTTTCAAAAACCCCTAGTAATATAAAGACCACCCTTCTTCTCTAAAGCTTCAAAGTTTCAAGTTCTTAACAATGGTGATTTTCCAACTGAAATCCAAATTAGCTTAAATGTTTTTTCAAATACCCTACTATACTAGGGAACACAACTAGTACTAGAAACACATGAAAAGACATCACCATAATAACAACTAGACAATTTGATAAGTAATTTTTGATTTTTTATAGCAACCAAACCAAGATAAGCAAATATATAAATCAACTCTAATCGTTGTTCTGACACTAAATGATGCGCCCCAAGATACAACAAGAAGAAGCAAGCATTAAAACATGAAGAACATAAAAATAAAAAAAATACAAAGGATAGGGGAATTGATAATAAATATGCTATTTTTGGGCAACCAAAGGTCTAATTAACCCAAGATCTCCAAATCAAATATCAAGAAACTCTACATCATCAAGTTGGAGATTAAACAAAAATAATAACGAATTAAGAACCTAGGTTATATAAAACCCTAAACACCTAGCCACATGACTTATTGAGAGAACAACCTATAACGCATACCTATAAGGGGATTGGTAACTCAAGGAACCCAACCTATCAAAAATGGATCAATGAGGCACTCAAGCACTCACTTTTACCCAATCTTCCTCAAGATATGTTCACCAAAAGGTATAAAGCTTACCATCTCAAATATCCATCCATCATTTACCAAATGAAATAACAGAACACATATTTATACTATCCTAGTTCTAGTTATTAAAAAAGGCCCTAAAGTGACCTAAAAGTGATCAAAAGAGTGCTAAACTTGCTAAAAAATTTATTTGACCACCTAAATGGTCCATGAACTTTCCATACATGTTTCCTAACCGCCCAATATGCACTCCTATCACCAAAAGTGATAGAAACTTGGTTCCAACCTTATTTCACCTTTCTATTTAGTGATGCTTCTTCATATGCCTCCTAAACCTCCCAACTGATGTTCCCTACATGGTATGGCTTGTATTAAGTTTCAAAAAGGACTTAAAAACAATTGGAAGGGTATTAAAAAGGTGTTTTATATCCCCCTTTGTGATCATGCCTCCAAAAGCTTGCTTTGCAGTTACTATATCATTACCGATATTTTTGAATATACAATAGCTGCTAGAGCACGAACAATGTCCCCTAGGATAAATCATACTAGGATTTTCACCATGAAAAGATACATAAGTGTAGTATCAGTAACACAAGCAACAGGTACCCAATAGGCCTCATACACCGACCGACGGCAAGTAAGACATAAGTAAGAAAAATCAACGAGATCTAATAATAGGGAAGCATAGATAAGAATAACAAGGGGTAAAAATTGGAATGGATCTAAGATAGTCTTAATAACCTAAAGACTAGATGATTAATAAAAATGACCTAACTATGAGGCTAAATCAAAGAAGAAGACAACTAATAAGCTCGCCAATAGACTATAGAAGGAAAGGGTACATACCTGGATCTCCCACATATTTAATAGAGTAAAAAAGATGGATATTACTAGAAGTATACTACAAAAGCTAAGAATTTAATCAAAAGTACACTAAAGCTAGTATAATAGAGCAATGAGTAAGAATATAATAACAAACAAACCTGATCGAACCCTCATAAGATCAGAAAGGGACAATCATGTCAATGTAGACAGACTAAACCAATATGACCTCTCATAAGATCAGTAGGTATAAACAAGAATCCAAAAACCTAATATTCTTTCCCTTTAAACCCAAAGGAACAACCAAAATGTGAATTGTATGCAATACAAGGAAGTGTAGAAAAGTAAATCCATAGTGAACAATATGTACCTTAGTATTTGGTTCCAGAGACTTGAGAAAGTGTATATAATGTTACACATCAGATTCACCCCCGGGCATGACAGGAATACTTATCCACTAAGTTTCACAAGCCTCCTCGGAAGAACCACTGGATCATGTATAATTCTACCCACATCACTCAGCGAAAGCAATAACAATAGTATTAGAAGTGTAATGCGCTTCTCAAGATAATTAATAAATAGTCTTAATAAAAAAAATATATAAAACCAAGTCTCAAAAAATATATAAAACCAAGTCTCAAAACCATATATCTCAGTTTGAAAGCCTCCACTAGCTAAATAATAGACTTCTAGCATAAGAGTTTTCTAGCTAGTGTCTAAAAATGAAATAATAAGTAATAAAGCTAATGTCCTGTAATGACCCGTATGGTAATTTCCTTAATTTTATTCCTTTTCTATGTTTATAGCCATATGGTAATTTCTCCAAGTCATTTATGACTTGTTGCAGCTGATATTTTATTTCCCTGGCAGCCCAGTTGCCCGTTATCTCAATTTTCCTATTTTGAAGGCTTAACCCTGAAATAGTGATACTTGAGAGTGCATTCTTGGTAAACGTTCTCCGAATCATATTCCAACAGTTGCGCTAGCTCTGTAATGCTGAGTTTATTCTAAAGGGACCTTTAGATCATATCCTGGGGTTTTTTCTTTGAGCTTGAACTGAATTATGGAATTTTAGTTCATTATGAGTTAAAAATTGGCTTGAATTTAGTACATTGGGATCAGAGTGTCGAAATGGGATTATGACACTTCCATTAGCTCTAGAATGGAGACTTTGGTCTAGTAGGGGTGTTGGTGTACTTCCCGAGGTACTCGATGTTTTCTTGAGTGCATCGATGAATTAGTGAGATTTTGGATGGTTTTGGTTCAGTTGGGTTGGGGGATTTTTTTGCTTAAACAACATTGATTTGTCATTTTGATGATTTTATTAGATCCATAATATCATTTCCATATTATCTACATATTTGGGTTGCTAAAATTTGTGCCCGAATCCATTTCGAGCTCTAGTTGGGAGATTTTGGAAATTGCTAAAAATAATTATTTTGCTGTCAATATTGTAGGCATATTGCCTTCATTAAGAAAGAGTTGGCTTGGTCCATGATCGAGTAAGTCAAGGTTCTTGTTCATTGTGATCACGTAGACCTCAGTTATAGTTGCATAGTTTTATGTCCTTTTTCTTCACAATCGCATAGTCCTTGTCATAATCGCGTGAGTTTGGAAATTGGTTGACCGTGATCGTGTGGTCTTTGGTTGAAATCATGTAGGGTTGGGATACTACAAATACAAGTTCCATCAGTTGGAAAATGAGTTCAAACTCGTTATTTCTTTATTTCTTTCTAGTTCTTGATCTGTTTTGGTGATGATTTCTCGGGAAATTATTGGGATTTATTGGTGAATGATCGGGAGAATTTAGGAGTTTTTTTTATTGCATTTGGAGGTTGGTTCCCCTATATTTCTTCTCTTTAATCTGTGCAATATTTTGAACTCTTTGTATAAGCTTGTTTTGGCCAACTGAGGCCTCCCAGAGATCCAATTGAGCTCAAATTTGAAACACACATTTCTTGAGTTGAGGACTTAGTCCTGATATATTTATTTTATTTCTCAGGCTGCGGGGCCCACAACCCCTTTATAAGCATGATTTTTGACCTAGTTTCTATTGTGCAATATGAGTCTTAAACTTTACCTCTTGACCCGTTGATTGTGTTTTTGGTAGTCTTGGTTTATTTCAGGCATTTCATAGTCCGTTCGAGCTATGCGAGTGACTTGTGAGTGCTTTTAGCTGGCGTACAGGTAGGCTGGGTTTCTTACTTTCTAGACTAGGTTTATATAGAATACTTTTTGTGTTCCATTTATTTGGTGGGATAGATAAGTAGTCGGTATGTCTTTCTTTCTTTTTTTTTGTGCTTGTTTACTCATTTTGAGACCCATATGGGCCGTAGTTGTATATAGACCATGGTTAGTGTGACCGGTCACCGAAGGTGGCTATGTGACAGTAGTGTTAAGTGCTGGGCTATTTGTTATTGTTCTTGTGAGAATTGTGCTTAGATGGGGGCTTTTGTCCTTTCCTAGATTTTGAGCGTGCATTTATTTGCCTTTGTTTTTTTCATGTCCATGCATATCATGGTGAGGTTGAAAGGGCAGTGGGAGGGGTAAAGGATATAATAAAATTGTGTTTTTCTAAATTAAATCTATAGACGGGGTTTCATAACTTTTTTTCCCATGACCACGAGATGGTACGGGCTATTTTCATAAAGACATAACTGGAACTTAGTTTTTTATACTATGTATAGTACGGGGTTATCGAGGCGGAGAGGGGACCTCCGGGGTAGTACTTGGAGGTGGAACCTCCCGTTAGGGGCGGGGACCTAAGTGTGGATCTAGAGCTACGCTGCCAAAAGGGAGGGGTTCCTATCTTATGATTTTGGAGGTGGGACCTTCAGAGGGATGGCTCCCGGCGGGTGGAGTTCCTAGTGTTGGTTTTGGAGCGGGTCTCCTGGCGGGCAGGTCCTGGATAGTGGTTGGGGGTGGAACCTCTAATGCTGCTGGTTCGAGTGAGTTAGTTCAGTATTTCTACCTTTTTGCATACATCCTCTTATTACTTCTTTGTACTTTGTAGGCTTACGAAGGAAGTCATACTTGGTCTTGTTTCCCTATTTTTTCCTACTAGCAGGATGGGGCGTCATGTAGGTTATGTTTCTTTATTTTCTTTATGTATCCAGTGGTGGGATGGGGCAGTACTTGGATTTTATCTGTTATTTTCTTTTCTATTATGCTTATGTTTCTATTTTCCTTTACTTACCCCTTTTTACTATCGGTTGAGTTGAGCTAGATAACAGGTATGTTTTCAAGGACTCGTGACTTGAGCTAGAGGTACTAGATGTACCTTGGAGAGGCTGAGTATTGAGATTTATGATACTTACTTTCATTCGGTTTCCTTATATTTATGCCTTACTTTTTGTACTACTTTACTTATTTTCTTCTGACTTGTTTTACATAATCCTTGTATCTTACTTGAATTTGATTGAGTTAGCCCACTTGATGATGCCTATTGGTTACCCTGTGTTTTTGGTACTCTTGCTAAGATTTTATTTTGTTTTCTTGGAGTAGATACTAGCACGGGTCATTGAAGGAGACAGGATCGTGCTGAGTAGAGGTGCTAGTGGACTTCAGAGATCACAGTGAGCTCCCTGTGACCGGGCTGAGCCTTTTCTCAAGCCGTGTGGGGATTCTCCCTTATTTGTTTAGGGAAGAAGACTAGTTTTTCATATCTAACTCCTATTGGAGTGGTTAAATATAATATTTTTTGTTACTCCATTGTAGTTAGATCTATCTTGTCACATTCACCAGTTCTAGGAGGTGTTGTATATATTTTTTTTCTATATATCTCTTTCATAGTTCTTTTACCTCTTATATTATTGTTGGTTAGGTGGTATCATCCCATTATTTGTTTCTTCTTGCCAAAGGGTTGGTTGGCCTACTGGTGGGATGTAGGCACTGTCATCAAATGAGTTTTGGGTCGTGACATGTCTTAATGTAGATTAGTAAATAAAAAACTCCATATCTTGCCCTCGAATCTAGTCTTCTAAAAATGCAAGTAATGTTAAACTTGAACGTCCAGATGGTTGGGAATATCTACATGGGGGGTTAACATATGCATCAAGAGTAGAATTAGCACACAAACATGTCTTGATTACGCGAGCAGGTATAAACAGGCTAACTCTAACTCAAATAAGAAATAGTTTATAATGAAAATTGTTAAAAATCTCATATCTCAAGTAAACTCAACTAAAGCATGTTAACTCTTTATTTTTTAATAAAAGATAAAGACTTAGTTAAAAATGGGCTTTCACTTTCTTCCTTTCAAAACTATCATTTTACTTTTCTTTTTGGGAGTTTCTATAACTGACATACCTCAAGGACTAAAATGATGAAGTCAACATAGCACCCTGTGTGTAGGGGCTCTCATATCCTGCCACAGGTTGAGACACACTTTCTAGTGGATCCAACTCGACACTCTTGGTACAACTGAGCGGTATAAAAATAATATCCTACCCAGTCTATGGGTGTTGGAAACCTCAATGCCCATCCTCAGTGATAATACTCCTCCCAAAAAACATCAACATCAACACTCAACACTCTTGACTTAATGGAACACCCTCAATGGAACCATAAGTCAAAGTACACATCAACACCCTAGACTAGTGGAGCACCCTCAATGGAACCTACTAGCCCAAATAATCATTTAAAACCATGATTGCTTAACACTTTTTTTTATAAAAACTAAAGGAATGGAAGTACCCTTTGATCTAGCATACATCTTCTTACCTCATATAATCGGAGGTAGAAATGATAATATAACTCAGTTTGACACTATATAGTCAATATTACTCTCAGCTTGTAAATAAACATAAATTCATTTTCAAAACTCTCAGTTTACTTCAATTAGTCAAGTTAGACATGCTTCACATTCATACTAAAAATCATGTAAAATGACAAGTAATTATGATGCTTTAACCCTCATATAAAGTTTTAAGAATACACCTGGAAAACAATAATCAATTCTCACCTCAAAGCTTCTTTTTTTATTTTACATCAATTATGAAAATATTCTAACTCATGAGGACTTTAATAATTAAATAATAATCATGAGAACTTCATAGTTCTATCTCAAAAACATCAATTAAATTATAAACATCAATTAAATTATTACTTCAGGGAATCATAGTTTATAGAGTTAAACAAGAAGCCAAACATGCTTCCACTTTTTTCAAAACCTTACTTAGAAAAAGATTTTTGGGAAAATGGATGAAATGAGTCCTTGTTAAAAGACCACATACCTAATTAGAAGTAATTTGATGGTGAAAATTCAACTATCAAGATGCTCCTCTAGCAAACTTAGGGTCTGCTTCGTTTCTTCAGTCAAGTTTTTTCGAGAAAGTCGTTATGATTTTCTTGAGGGGTTCTTTCCTTGGGATTCAGAAGAATCAGTTCTTTATTTTGTAGTGGTAATCCAAACTTTTGAGCATTGGTCACTGGTGAATCCATACCAGATACAACCACAACTATCCAGAAAGATCTCTTTTCGACTCCAATCGTTGCTATCTCGCCGCTGCTATCTCTAGTAAAATAACCCCGTCGCCACCATCCTTTATTTCCTCCCACTGTCATTGCTACAATATTGTCTACTAGATCTACCACCACCACTTCTCCATTAACTTTATATTTTCATGCATCATCTAGCAACCTATGACATACTCCAATGACCTCTGATAACGACAAGAAGACCCAGGTTTCTCATTTTTCTTCAAGAATTTCTGTAGAAAATAGGTTCCATCTTGACTCTTACTATATTCCCATTTGATGCACTTTACTACTTTCTTTCCCTTTCCTTTGTGCTATTTCAGTGGAGGAGCATATTGGTCTATGATTGTCTTTATGAATTTTGGTTCATTTTTTCATATTTGTTTCTTGCTTTTTCTGATTTATAGTATAGTGATAATTATTTCTTTTTTCTGTATTGTCATTTTTTTTAATTCTAATTTATAGTATAGTGTTGATTATTTCTTCATTCTGTATTCTCCCTTACTTTTCTTGATTATAGTACAATCTAGACTATAGATTCATATCTCAATTTTCTCTTGTTCTCCATTTCTAATTTGCCATTTTCTTTTTTAGTATTACGTTCTTTGTAGAATTTTTTTTTTCAAATTGGAATTTATAGTGTTGAAGCATTGACTATTGTTGTTGGTTATTTTTGGGTACATTTATTTGCCGAGTACTTACTTTTCTAGACTATTTCCTACTGGTTGTATTGGTAGGCTGGTTAAATAAATTGTTAATTTAGTAAAACTTGTTTGAGCATGGTAGCTTGGTTTTTTTTATTGTTGAATACTATTGCAGTTGTCGAATAGATTTACTGGTGTAATTTCTTAGTGGATTTGGTTTATTATGGCAGAGTAGGGTCATGTCATTGGTTGGGTTTGGAGTTGGGGTCGAGGGCTCGATTGGGAATGAGATTGAGGTTTAGGATGAGGGTAGGGGTAAAGAGGTAGGTGGGTTAAGGAAACCCCTAGGGTAAGAGTAGGGTCTTGGAACATAGGTTCCTTACAAGGTAAGTACATAGAACAAGTGAAGGTACTTAGAAAGAGGAGGATTAACATAGCATGCTTTCATGGGACCAAAAGGGTAGGGTCTAGGGTGCGGGATGTGGACAGGTATAAGTTGTGGTACTTAGGAGAAGTGATAAATAAGAATGGAGTAGGTATTTTAGTAGATGGAGAGCTTAGAGAGAATGTGGTAAAGGTTAAGAGGGTTAATGATAGGATGATGTCGATGAAGTTGGTCATGGAAGGGTTTATTTGGAACATCATTAGTGCTTATGCTCCGTAAGTAGGCATGGACGAAAAGGAGAATAAGAGCTTTTGAGAGAGTCTAGATGGGTTGGTTAGTGGTGTTTCCACAATGGAAAAACTTTTCACAGGAAGTGATTTCAATGGGCATATTAAGGAATCTCCCAGGGGTTATGTAGAGGTGGATGGATGCTTTGGGTTAGGGGAAAGAAATGAAGGAGGAATGTCACTTTTGGGGTTTGCTAGAGTCTTTGGGTTAGTGGACGCAAATTTGGGCTTTCTAAAGAAGGAGAAGCATTTTTATACCTTTTGTAGCTTGGTGGCCAAGACTCAAATATACTCTTTCTTCTTAGAAAGGTAGAGAGAAGAATATGTAGATATTATAAAGTCATCTCGAGTGAGAACCTTTCAACTAAGGACAAGCTTTTGGTGAGGGATTTGGTGAGGAAGAAGAGGGTTGTTGATGAATGTCCTAATGATTGATGATGGACAGTTCCCTGTATATAGAGGAGACATTGAAGGATTTGATGGCTAGGGTGAGTATTAGGGATGCCGATAGTATGTGGTATTTGACCACCAGTTGCATTAGGGACACAACTAAAGAGGAGTTGGGTGTCTTAAGAGGTTATGCTGGTAGAGGTTGTGGGTACTGGTGGTCAAATAGAGAAGTTCAAGGGAAAGTAGAGTTGAAGAAGGAAGCTTACACAAAGGTGGTGGAGAGAAAGATCGAGGAGGAAAAGTGATGGAGTAGGGAGAATTGGGAACGTGATAAATAAGGCAAATTTAGTGGGTAAGACATCTAAGACAACAAATTTAGAGAGACTTTATGCTGAACTAGAGGATGCAAAAGGGGAAAAAGAGTTATAGAGGCTGGCTAAGGCAAGGGAGAGACAAATGAAGGATTTTAACGAAGTGAAGTGCATCAATAGAGAGGATGGTTCAGTTTAGGTATAGGAGGGTCTCATTAAGAAGATATGGAAATCATACTTTCATAAGCTCTTAAATGATGCGAGAGATACATACATGGTGCTAGGGGATTTGGAGCATTCAGAGAGCTATCGCTATTATGGTTATTGTAGGTGTATTATGAGGGAGGAGGTTAAAAGCGCTATTCGTAGGATGCATAAGGTAGAGCGACTGGGTTAGATGAGAATTTAGTGGATGTTTTGAAGATCTCTGACAGGGAAGGTATTGCGTGGCTGACCAATTTGTTTAATGCCATTTTTAGAACAATGAAGATGCCTAAAGCAATGTGAGGGATGATGATGATCCCTTTAAATAAGAACAAGGTTAACATCCAAAATTTCAACAACTACAGAGGATGAGAAAGACTGTGACTGTATTCAAGAATAAGTTCGGATTCATCCTGGTTTGATCAACTATAGAGGTGATTCATACGGTAAGGATATTGGTAGAGTAGTACAGGTATAGAAAGAAGGAATTACATATGGTATTCATTGATTTGGAAAAGGCCTATGATAGAGTTCCTAAAGAGGTTTTTTTGAGATTCTTAGACGGTCTGGGTTAATGCATAGTAATGGGGAGACTGATGAGGATGTTGCGATGAATGTTTGGGTTTACTAGATATGATAGGATCTGGAATGAGGTTATTAGAGACATGGTAGGGGTGATTGTAGTGGAAGACAAGTTGCAGGAGGCAAGACTGAGATGGTTTGGGCATGTTCTTAGGAGCGACATGAATTCCCTTGTACGGAGGTATGAGAATTTGGAAATGATGTTTTAAAGAGAGGTAGAGGTAGACTAAAAAAGTATTGAAGAGAGGTGATTATGAATGACTTGAAGAAGTTATAGCTCACCGAGGACATTGAGTAGATAGAAAGGTGTGGAGGATGAGTATTAGGGTGAACATTTTCAGGTTGGGGTAGTGTTTGTAGGTAGGTAGGTTGTTTTGTTTGTTTTAGTACTTAGGAGTCATAGAACCCTATGTGTAGGGGTTGACTCCTAGAGTTTGGGGAGTTGTATTGCTTCTTTTAGCTTGAGGGTACTTTTATTGTTGTTATCTTGGTGTTTTTACTCATATCATTTTTCCTTGTCAGTATATTATGTATTTATAAATTGTCAATCTATTATTTGTCTTGAGCTAAGGGTCTTTCTGAAACAACCTCTCAACCTGACTCTTTGTCAATGGTTTGGACTGCGTACATTCTACCTTCCCTAGACCGAACTATATGGGAATATACTGGGGATTTTATTGTCGTTGTTATACTTAGAAGCCAAATATCATGGGTTTATGTCAAAGGAAATACCCAAAATAACCTTCATTAGACAAATTAGAAATGTTGCCAAAACCTCAACGACTCCTTTAAGTGGAACTTCACTGCTCATGAAGTGAACTTTAATGATTCTTGAAGTCACTGTAAGGGGAATCCCATACCACAATTCGTGGTCTTCAACTCCACGGCTCATGGTGGGTCTCATACAAGAGGAACACAAAAATTTAATTTTATAGATTATAGATAACAAATTGACAGTACGGGTCATTTTATGGGAGAGTATGGGTCGTGGTTTGGTTTTGTAGTGCCTTAGATACAAAATAAAGAGATGCTAGTCATGCAGTATGCCTCTTACAATGAGTCATACTCTGGCACACCACGAGTCATACTGTGGGAAACCAGGTCTCGTACTATGCACCTAGGAGTATTTCTCAGCTAGACAATCTTTGGTAAAATGGACATAACCTTCACGAGGTTTGTTGAGTTAGAAACTAGATTCAAATCCCTTTATATCGATAGGTAATGGGTCACCTAATCTTTATAGTTCATAAGATATGGTTGTTTAAAGTTGATCCAAGCATGAAGTAGCATCAAAACTAAGCTTTTTGAAAGAGCTTTGAACTCAACTTTGTGATAAAAGTTATTATGACCTCAAATCACTTAAATCACTAATACAACACTTAGTTTATAATATTATCATCATGGAAAAATATCCAAGGTGTTATGCTATCTGCCTCTTGGGATCATTCGTCCTCGAATGAAGGCTATAGCTAGAATAAAGGGAATTTAACTGTTGAAACTGACCAACTAACTGAAATAGACATAAGTATGATATCCAATGATTTTATTTAGTCAAACAAAAATCTGATTATGCCACTAACTCAACTGATAAACATTAAAAAATGTAATAACAACCTCAACATAAAAACTAGTTAAATAGCACATAAATGCACAAATAGGGACTCATGTACTACTACTTCCACTCAACATCAATACTTTACTCAACTCATACATAAATATATTCAATGGACTCATGCAGTGATATATGCTACATAATCATGAACTAAAGCAGACACAAGCTGAATAGAGATGTTATCACCTCAAGAAGGAATAGAACTGGAAGGGAAAAAATGTGGATATCTACTCATCATATTAGTCTCTGCCTCCCATGTAGCTCCCTCAACTACTTGGTTCCTCTAGATAACCTTAACTAATTCTATCTCTTTGTTTCTTAATTGACGAAGGTGTCTATCAAGAATCTGAACAGAGGCCTCCTGATAGGTCAAAGTATCACGAATGTTGATATCACCGACTAGCAATATGAAAGATGGATCACTCATGAATTTCCTCAATAAAGAGACATGAAACACAGGGTGAACCACTATTAACTCTGATGGAAGATCTAATTAATAAGTGACCTTGCATACCTTTCTTACAATCTGATAAGGCTTAATGTACCTAGGGCATAACTTACCTTTTCTACAAAATCTCATAACTTCCTTAATAGGAGAAACCTTTAGAAATACCCAATCGCCTACTTCAAACTCAAACTCTCTCCTTCTTACATTTGCATAGGACTTCTGCCTACTCTGGGTTGTCCTCGATGTCTCTCAAATAGTCTGAACTTTCCTTGTAGCATCAAGAGAAAACTCTGTACCTACAACAGATTCCTCACCAACCTAGGACCAACCAATCAGAGACCTACACCATACAACACCTCAAATGAAGCCATCTGTGTACTCAAGTTATAGATGTTGTTGCAAGAAAAGTCAATCAAAGGTAGGTGCTCAATCTACTTACCCTTGAAATCGATTGCTCATGCCCTCAACATATTCTCCAAAGTCTGAATAGCCCTTTCAGCTTGGACTTCTGTCTACAGATAAAAAATCGTAATCAACTAAACTTGGGTACCAAGACCCCTCTGCAACGATATCCAAAACTGAGATGTAAACTACGGACCATAATCTGATATAATAGACAGAGGTACACCATTCATACAAACAATATCCCTTAAGTAGATCCTACCATACTGATCTACTGAATAACTAGTTTGAACATGTAAGAAGTGAGCGGACCTAGTCATTCAGTCTACTATAACCCATATGGAATCATACCTCCGAGCTAATGGTAAACTACCCCATCCCACCGACTGGTTGGAAATAACTAGAATTCAACAAGAAACCAGTCTAAAGTAAAGGAAAACCTAGCCTACCTAGACACTGATGAGAAAGTTCCCACAAGTCGTACGTGCAGCCTAAACAACTCTAAAATACCCAAAAGAGCTCAAAATAGAAAATTAAGCATATTGGGGTCAAAGTAGGAAGCACTATACCTATATTGTGTAAAGAAACTCGGCTCAGGACCAGGACTAAAATAGGCTAGTAGCACCTACGGTCTGGAATAATAAACCAAGGATACCAATGAGTAAAGCCCAACATGGCGAGCACGTGGTACGTAATTGAGGTCAAAACAATAAAGGAATGAGGGAGAAATCAGGGTACAAAGTAATGAAATTAATTTTTTTTTAATAATACAAAGAGGGACAAAAAGGATGAGAATTACCTAGGAGAAACTTTTACCACAAGCTGACACCACCTTCCCCAGCTCAAACCACCTAAAACAACTTCTAAAGCTCTCAGCTATGGAGGTCTAAACGAAAGGAGAAGTATTAAAATGAAGGGGATGATCCCTTTTATAGGCTATAATGGCATCTGGTGCACCCTCTTTGGTCATTGGGGCAACCTCACTGGGGCGTCCTGCAACCTACAACAAAGCACAACTCAAGAAAAAGAATCTGAGGGACCTAAAACAAGCATTCCAAGTCAAATTAGCAAACCAACAGTGAATTTTTGGTGGAAAACACACTCTGAACTCAATGAAAAAGATAAAATGACCAATCGAGGTCTTTTAAGAGAAAGTTAACCCCAAACTCAACCCAACTTAAATGAGGAAATTTCTAAACTTCCACAAATGAACCCAAAAAGAGCCTAGATAACCTTAAAAAGAAAACTAAAAAACCTACTAGCACAAGATCAACATTTCGGAGCTGATGGAAGCATCAAAAATTCGATCTGACTCTCCAATCACCAAAAGGCAACACATGCTCCAAAATAAGCTTTGACTGAACTGAATTTCCAAAAAATAGCTTAGACTCAAAACAAAAACCCTGGTACGCAAACTTAAAGTTCATCTAGACCAAAGATGACATTCTAAAGCTAATGAAATTGTCGAAATTCAATTTTGAGTGCATTTATTTCAGAATGGAAACTTCAAAATAAAAAAACTAAGATAACGTGGAAACAAGCAGCAGGGCACTAAACTACCAGTCCCAGCAAGTCATAAATAACTTCGGGCAACTACCAAGCGACTCTAAACACTGAAAAGGTTGAAACCAAGAAAATGACCAAATGGGCCATTACAAGATCCACTACTAAACTAGACCCAACCTCGTATACCCCTTGAAAGTCAAAAAAAGTACAGTACCTAAAGACTCAAACTAGTTAGGGTGTATTAGCCTCGTATACCCCTTCCTAAACATAAGGCAACAAAACCGACAGATAATGTGTGTTTGGGAGACCTCACCATTGGAACTTCTCTGAGACCCAGCCAACCAATAACCTTCCAACAAGGCCGTTAGCTAAACTCTCTAGACAACACACCCTTAGACCAAGCTCACTCAAACACACCCCTAAACCAAAGTATAATTGAAGGTCAAGGTAAGACCATATCGACATGCCACAAAAACTAATTAGAAACCACAAAATCTATAAAAAGCTCCAAGAAACATCTATGGACATCGCCCACATGATCCACCACTAAACAGTGCACAACTAACCACATAAACCATAACACTCCTCCACCCTCAAACTCCCAACTCTGAAAGGGAAAAAAGACACAGAATTAAAGGAAATAACAAAGAAATAAGAACACAAGGGCTAAGAAATGCTTTAGAGGAAGCCTAATCTCTAGGACCATAACAAAAAATGACCCAAAAAAAAGATTACCCCAAAGGTCCCACCATCCCTCACTCGGGGTATACCAGGTATCACTAAGGTAACGGTCATTGAGAAACAACTTATAACTAAATAAAAAGCAAGAAAACAAGACTCCTACATAAAAAAAGCATAACCTAGACAAACACCTACAGTACTCCCCCCAATCAGCCCACATGTCATGACCTCGTACTGATAATATACACAACCAACAGTCCATCAACCACTATGATCCGGCCCACAGGCACGCTAATACTCAACCAAAGGTCACCCATACCCCTAGCTCACTGGCCACTGCTGACTGGTGGTGCTTCATGAAGTGGTTATGTGGGAAGTGGTTCCCGAGAAGTGTTGCGTCCAAACACACACGTAAGTGTACGTGATCGTACAAGTAATATAGTGGCTCTTGCGAGCCAGATATCAAACCCACATGGACTTGTAATTAATTGACTCTCTCGATTAAGTTATAAAAGGATTAGGCTTATGTCTTGATTAAGAGTGGAGATGAGTATATTAGCTAAGTTCAAACTAAATTGTAATATAACTAAAAAGTGTACT
>JBDJHY010250023.1:0-10682 GCA_039654485.1 Withania somnifera
GTCTGAATCTGTTCCTTGAAGGCTTGGAGTTGGATTTAGTTCCCTTTCTGGTTCTGGATTTTTTATTTGTCTCTGGGGTTGACTTTTTCAACATTTTCTCAAGACAACTATAGTTTTCGATTTCGAATGTGCCATTGTGTTTAGAATGCTATTTCGAGTGTGCGTGCATAGTTTGTTTGTGTAAATTGGGCTCCGAATGCATTTCGGGTGGTGATTCGGAGTAATTTTTCTCTTTGGTTCTGCTGTCAAAACTTTCTATTGGTGCAGTTCAATTATATTACACGATCACAAGTTACTTTTACGCGATCGTGATGCTTATGTAAAATTCCTCTACACGATCGCGATCTAGGCTCACATGATCACAAAGTAGTCATTTTTTCCTTAAAAGCCATCGCTTCCTCTCTTTTATTCGATCGCCGAGTGTTGTAACTTTATACTCATCGTGATCGAGATGAGACCTTCTGTGATTGCAATGACCAAAACATTTATGATATGCAATCACCACCTTTCTCCATATGATCGCGATGAAGAGATTCACTGGTAGTTTAATAAAATTCCTTCACTTAGCTTGCGAATTTGCGGCACCGTAGTAGAATCATTACCAATGGAATGTTGTGTGCCTAATGCAAAAAGACAGTGCAAGCTTTGTTATGCTCAAGGCAGAAGCTGTGGGTTCGAGCCCCGTCAGTCCCGACGGATTCAATAAATATATCAATTCATATGTTGGTGTCAAGTCGGTCGAAGAAGGCCACAGGTGGAAGCAACCGATGCTTGACTCTGAGTTCATTATTCAACTAAACCCTTACATTTTAACAAGTTCCTTTTCTAAAAACTCATTCCAAACATCAATCCAAGGATGAGAAAAATCTCCAAGTGTTACCCCTTCGATTTCCAAGTGATTTGGGTAAATTTCGTCTTTTGATCCTTGAATTTCTTAGTTTCCTCCATTATTGGCCCCAAGGGGTGACGTTGAGGAACTCATGACATAACTTGTATATTATTACATAATTCATCGTTCCTTGAGTATATTTTGCTGGGTAATATTGTTAATTCATCGAATTCCAATGTTTAATTTCATAAAGATTGTCGTTTTTACTGCATTGTAGTCAAATCTATTTGGGCTATTTTGATAGCCTTCCTGCACTCACATTGGGCTCAATTTTGGAGTAGGGGTTCATTGTAAGGTTGCAAACCCCATGGAAAAGTTTATTTTAGCTTTTGGTGAGCAGGCCCCACATGCCCAATTGAGGCCCAATTTAAAGCCTAGCCAAGAACTTAGAATAATTTATACTATTAGACTCATATTGACATATGAAATAGTTTTATGTAAGTTTCATAGAAGTTCAGTTCGTTTGATATCAGTTGGAGTAATATTTACATGTTTGCAGTGCTTTATCGTCAAAAGATAGGTAAGCTCCATGGGGCTATCTATGGGTTTTTAGCTTTAATAGTTTCACTAAATAGAATTTGTGGGTTGGGTATCTACGTAGTTATAGTGACCTTGTACCGTTCTTTCATTCATATTATACATATTTAGGAATCCAAAATTATATGGTGCATGTGACATAGGATTTTCTCATTGATACTTTTTCGGGCATAGATAGTTGTTATTTCGTGTATAATTATTTGTTGTTATGTTGTGCATTCATTATACGAGAGGTTGGACCATTAGCTCTAATGAGAATGCATTGGGGCTGGGCCAGTATCACCATAAAATTATTGAGCCAAGGTGGCTAAAGACTGATGCTAGTAATAATGACAGATAATGATATAAATTAGTATATTGGAGTATTCTAATAATAAAAATATTAACCTTTCAACTGTTCTAGACTTGGTATTGTATCGAGCACCCGATAATACTATTTCTACTTATTAGGGCCCAGGAATTACATCATGCCACCGGGAAATATCATTTGACTAATCAATATTGGGATTTGAGACTGATTCTATTCAGTAGTGAGTACAACAGCTGCACATGAGTTCATCATCGTATGTTAGTGAGTACAAATTTTTTGACACTTATCAGATTGATTGGTGGTGGAGACTTAATGATACCCTATTTATTGAGGATAATAGTAATAACTTTATAGTGAGGCGTTTTACGCCATGACAAGCTAAGTATGGTTTGATAATATTATTGAAAATGAGGCATTGGTTTCCATATTATGAGACCCTAGAGGCTATGTGATTCGAGACTTGAGGTATTGATGCTGTTAGAGATTGAACGTGGTGAGTTTACCTCCATGGAACTTTCATCCGGGCTACGAAAACTCAAAGGGGGAGGCATAGGACAGAATAGGGATATATCGGGAACATTTAGGTTAGCCTTCCATGGATTCTGCCTGCTGGACCTACAGGTACCGAAGGAGAAATGTACACTGGAATGGTTATTTCATGTAAGTGTATTACTTTTCCACACTTGTCATCTTCAGTATACCCTGGGTGAGATGTAAGGCCTACGGTGAGCAGGAATTCTGTGTTTAATTTATTTATTATATCTTTGCTCTACTTCTCAGTTATGGTAGTGTTACTTTTGAGAACTGCTGCTTATATTGATTATTGTACATTTTATCTTCTTATCAGTCTTTCCTATTTTACATTAGGTTACCGATAAACAGTCCATGTTCTCCTCTTGTCCCTTTTTTGTTCCTTTTAATTATTTTTATTATTCACATATATTGTTGTAAGGATTTCGGGTACATCTTTCAACATTTCCTGAATTCCTAATATGTGATTTATGAGTGATATATATTCTACATGCTTCTTGATTCTTATTTGAGTAGCTAGCTTCCATGATTTACTATTTGCTTCGTGACCATATTTATTGAATTTCCCTATTTATTTCTTTTATTATTGTTATGTTTCTAGTGGGCCCTCGAAGCTTACTGGGTACGGGTTACTTTGACAGCTCGTACCTATACTAAACTTGCCATGTGCAGATCTGAGTACAGGTGCCCAACCTTGATTCATAGATCATTGTTCGTGCAAATTACATTTATTTTTAGAGACTCAGGGTGAGATTGGAGTTCATATTTTCCTGCTTATCGTAAGTATTTCTTTTGGTCTGCATGTATTTCGGAGAAATATTTGTAAATTTGATTTCTTGTTCTGTACTTAGAGGTTTTGTATTACACTGATACTTGGTTTGGGGCATTTTTTCATTCTTTATACTTTCGTTGTATTAATCGATTATTTATTAAATTTTCCTTTCCACATTTGATATAGTAGTCCTCCACTTCACTGGTGGTATAGTAGGTGAAGGACAATATAGTGGATGATGCCTCTTAGTAGATTATCCATGGGTAGTGTGACCCATATTATGAGAGAAAGAAGGCGTTTTATAAAGATGTAAATAGGATTGCACGTCAAGGAGTAGTATTTATTGGTGCTGATAATGGGAGTATGTTGGTCCAAAATTCATTTGAACCATCCCTAGTTACTGAGGTGAAGGAGAAGCAGGATAGTGATATGGTCTTGTTTTATCCAAAGGGTTCAACTTACAAATGTAAGATATATGTTTTCTCCCAAGGGGGAGATTTTTTTATTCGTTATCATAGTCGCCTATCTATTTCAGATATGGATAGGTTGAGGCAGAAAATCTTGTTCGGGGCAATATTTCAAAGTATTCATTCACCCTGGGCTACTAAGATGTATAGAGACATGAGACAGGTCTATTGGTGGAATAGGACGAAGAGGGCCATATTAGAGTTTATGGATCAGTGTACCAATTGTAAGAAGATCAGAGTTGAGCATCAGAGACCAGCGAATGTGTTGAAAAACTCTTAGATTAAATCTTTGAAGTGGGAGGTGATCAATATAGACGCTGTCACCAGTTTACCTCACACCTGGAGCCAACATGATTCTATATGGGTGGTAGTAGAACAAATGACAAAGTCATCCCACTTCTAACTTTTTCTTACCAGTTATTCAACATAGGACTATGGGAGGATCTATCTTGAGCAAATTTTCTGGATGCATGGGGTGTCATTGTCTATTGTTTTGGCCAAAGGTTTGTGAACACATAAGTTTTTACCAAACCAAAAGTTTTGTACATTTTAATATTTTAATATTTCTTTTAGGTCCAAATTAAATATTTTATTTTTTTATTATTATTTTTAGTAGAGAGATATTATATAAATGAAGTAAAGAGCTTATCATATTGAACAAATGATCAAACCAAAGAACTGAGATGCAAGAAGAAGGGACTTGACCTAAAAAGTTGCATAATTCTATCCAACATGTTTTCTTGTGAGAGGAAAGGCATTTTGGGGTATATTGTTTTTTGGCTATTTTTTCCACAAAGTGTTTTTAGTATGGTTTTAAATAGATTTTTGGTGCTCAATTACTTGCATTTTCTGTGATTTCTTTGAAATCATAAAATAACGAAAGCTAATTTTGTTGTTAGAGGTCGAAAGCTACAGTTCAGATCCAACCACGAAAATTGACTAATCCTCGTCAGTGTTTTCTCTTTCTCAGGTAAAAATTCTTCATCCACCGCTGGCACCACCGAACTAATATTTTCTCGGCCTCCTACTCTGGAGAATAGAGCACATATTTTCTGGACAGGTCTATATTTTCTAGTGAGCATAGATCTATGTTTTCTCTTTTTCTTTCTCTTTATAGACTTTTCAGTTACATGTAGACTGACTTCTCTAGCAGCAAAAAGATTTCAGCGATCAATTTTGGCATTAAATTATCAGAATTTGAACAAGAAAATTAGCGTGAGATAGACTCCCACACAAGTACCTAGTGATCTATAACCTTGAATTTTTATTATTTTCTTCATATTATATTTTCTTTCTTTCTTGGATAATATTTTTGTTTATCTTACAATTTGCATTATTTCTTTTAGTTCATGTTGTTCATGTTTATTTTTTATTTAATATTGGTTTATCTACTTCTTATTCTGTATATTTATTCTTTGTGTATTTAGTTCTTGTTACTACATATTTAGTTGTTTACTTAGTATCTATTTATCTAGTTAGTGTTCTACCTTCTTATATCTAGGAAACTTGGGTTGTCTAGTTCGTGTTTAGCCTGATTAGTCCTATTTTGAAATTTTATTTTTAATTATAGATCTACCTAGTTAGGTCTTAATTATATTGTTGGTGTTTTTGGACTTTGTCGTCATAGACTAGTAGATTTGGTGTATGATGGAGTTATAGGTTCATGTCATTGATCGGCGTTGAGTTTGAGATTAGGGTTAGTGTAGGGATTGAGTTATGTTGGGGTCGAGGTTGAGGTCGGATTCAGGGTCGGTGTCGGGGTTAGGGTGGTTAGGGTCAGGGTCCGGGTCATGTTTTAGGAAAGGTAAGTAGGTTAAAAGATACTCTAGGTTGACAATATGATCATGGAAGATAGGAATTTACAAGGAAAGTCCACAAAACTAGTTAAGATTCTTAGAAAAAGGAGCATTAATACAGTGTGTGTTCGGGAGATCAAATATGTAGGTACTAAGGCTCGGGATGTGGAGGTATAAATTATTGTACTCTAGAGGAGCTAGGAATAGAGAAAGGGTAGGAATCTTAGTGGATGGTCAGCTTAGAGATCAAGTGGTAGAGGTAAGGGAAATCAATGATAGAATGATGAATATTAAGTTGGTCATTAGAGGATCTATGGTGAACATTATTAGTACTTATGTGCCGTAAGAGAGCTTGGACGGGGAGGATAAGAAAAGTTTCTTGGAGGACATGGATGAGGTGGTGGTGGTGTAGCTAATACGGAGAGGCTTTACATAAGTTGAGAGTTTAATGGACACATCGTTTCTTCTTTAAGTGGTTAAGTCGATGTGTGGTTTTGGGGAAACAAATGAAAGAGGCCCTTCAATTTTGGCTTTTTCTAGACCCTTTGGGTTGGTTGTAGTAAATTCGAGTTTTCCGAAGAAGAAGGAAAATTTTATTATTTTTTTTAGTATGGTGTCTAAGACTCAGATAGACTTTTTTCTCCTTAGGAAGGGGGATAAAGGCCTTTGGAAAGAATGTAAAGTTATTCATAAGGAGAATCTCTCTACCTAGCAAAACAATTTGGTCATGGATTTGGAGATCAGAACACAAAAGAAAAAGAAGAGGGATGTGGATGTGGATGATTGATCTACGATCAGATGGGGTAGTTTTAACATTACAGATTGATTTAGATATAGGTGATAAGTAGAGAGATAGGGGGATTGGGGATGTAATGGGGATGCTAATGGCATGTGGAACAAAACTTCCAGTTTCATTAAGGATAAGCCTAGAGAGGTATTAGGTATCTCGAGAGGTTGATCAGGTAGGAGAGGAGGGAATTGGTGGTGGAATGAGAAGTTCATGTGAAGGTGGATGCTATGAAGGGGGTTTACATGAAGTTGATGGATTGTATGGACAAGGAGGAGAAGAGATTGAATAAGGAGGCATATAAAATGCTGATAAAGGAGATAGCAATTATGGCGGCTAATAGCCATTTTTCATTTCTTGTATGCAAAACTAGAGAATAAATGTGGGGATGAGAAGTTATATAATCTTGCAAAGACGAGAAAGCGTAGAGCTTGTGACCTGGATCAAGTGAAGCGCATCAAGGTAGAGGACGATAATGTTTTGGTGGAGGAAGGTCTCATTAAGAAAAGATGACAGTCTTTATTCCATAAGCTCCTGAACAAAGGAAGGGATGGCGACTTTGTACTTGGTGACTTGGACAAATCAGAGAGATGTCATGATTATGTTTATTGTAGACGTATAAAGATTGAGGAGGTTATGGGGTATATTTGTAGAATGCGCAGGGATAGAGAAATTGGGCCAAATAAGATCCAGGTGGAGTTTTGAAAGAGTTCAGGTAGGGCAGGGATGTAATGGTTGGCCAAGATGTTTAATGTTATTTTCAGGATGCACGTTCCCACAACTCACCACATCTCAACAAACACACACAATGCACAATATATACACACATACAGAGCATGCTAAGGGGATCAGAAAATAAAAAATAAAAAATATTTGCATAGAGAAAAACAGCTAAGAGGGAAAAGAAGAAAACAAGAGAGTATGCAATCTGACAAAAATACTAGAATGTGAAAACCTGCACATCGATAAAAATAAAAAAAAGAGAGAAAAAAAAAAAAAGAAAGGAACGAATCCAAGCTTTTCTTTCACAGTTTCAAGTTCATTGTTCGTTAATCCATTTTTTTTTTTTTAATCAATCTCGTATAAGGTAACCCTCAATCCCTCTTGTTTAATTTTTTTTTTTTAAAATATTTATTTCCTTCACATTATCTCATATTTTCAAATGTAAGCTATCTTTTTCAAATATAGTTCATAGTTAAACTTCAGTTACCAATTTCTAAACAAATTTTCAGCTTCTGCTTCAGTTTACAGGTTTACAATATTTGTTATTATGTGAATTACTTGCTTTATTTTTTTTTTATAATACTTTGTTATATATGTAAATATAACTCAAACTATTCTAAACGTTTACTTGATTTATGAGTTACTTTTCGGACATTTGTATGCTATGTTTGTTACTTAGTTTTTCAGACTATACTATGGCATACTTGAATAACAGTTGCTGTATGTACTAAATTTATTGTAGATGTTCCAGTAGATAATTAGGATAGATTTTCACTCAGATGGATAATACAAATTGAGTATCACATCATAATTTAGGGGCATGACACAGACGAATATAATTTCCATCTTGTAAACATTATTTACTTTCCATGAAACATGAAATTGTTAATACATCAAGATTATATAAATCATTCATAATTCAATCATTTTTATCCAATACTTTGGTATTTAAACAAATTTAAAATATTATCACTACGTTTTTATTGAAAGAAAACTAATTTAAAATCTTTAGTTACTGCAAATTGTGAGTTGTTGGGACATGTAGTTAAAAAATGGGTAGAATGATGATGATTGGTGTAATGATTAGGAACTACGGAATTTCAGTTGATCTCTCCTCTAAGGATCCTTTTGTTTAGTTACAAGTTAAAGATGACAATTTTAAGGATAATGAGCATTTATGAACTTGAAAATATATTTTCTCTCATAAAATTATACAATTATAGATAACTATAATAGTCTTGATTCATGAAAGAGATAAAATCAATGAAATTGAAATACGATATAGTGTTCTGAAATACGATATAGTGTTCACTTAATGGGAACGAACAAGTTTGTATTAGATACAACGAAAGTGATCAAGCAACATGCGAGGAAGAATTAACATATTTGCTATTTTTGATTAGTTTTAGAATCACTTTACTTTTAAATATAGTTAATAATACAATGTTAACCCCGGTAATTAAGTAAAAAATAAATTAAAATAAAAAAAGAAAAGAAATATACAAAGATGTTCGTTCACCTTCATTATGTCATCTTTAATTATTTTACTTAGTTAAATTAATTAGTAACATGCCTATGGTTATGAATAATTGTAGGAGGACTTGGGTTCTTTGAGAATAACAAAGTTTAGATGTGAGATAACTAAACAAAAATATAAAATTCACGGTAAGGATGGAATGCGTTGCTATCAGTACACTGCATACTAATACAATAGGATAGTTTAATTTAATTTAAAATAAAAAAAAAAGAATGCGGGAAATAAGCAATTTTTGGGCTAATAATTATAATGTATATAGGTATTAATTTAAGTCAGACATAAATTGATAAAGTGACAGTGCTATAACTACGGGACTCGAGTGGTGCCTAACACCTTCTCCTCAGTTGAAAAAATTCCTCATTCAAACTTTTAATTTGCAGAACAATAAAATAAAGAGTCCAATTTTCTTTTGGTTAGGGATTCAAATTGGTGAATTGGAACACCAAAACTCAATTCCGATTGGCGACTCTATAAATAAATAATTTCTTTTAAAAATATCACTTTAATTGGGAAACCTCTTCTCAACCACCTCTTTTAGCAAGGCCATGTAAAAACTGGGGGTCTGGCAGATGGAGATCTTGTTGGGGATAATAAGAATTCGAGCTCCATATATATTGACTCATGTTTTTCTGTCTCTATTTCTCAAATATATGTATTATGTTTGTTCTCCAGATATACTATTTGTTTGCTTGTTTAGTGATCTGATATTAAGTGAACTGTGATATAAATTGTCTTCTCTCGTGCATCCATCTGATTTTTCAAAATAATTATATTTAGAGATGCGGTTTCCGCTCCAGACTTTGAGATATCATAGATTTGGTCATACTATTTGAAAGGAATCTGTAGTCACATATATTTATGATGGGAAGGACCAACAGTGAGGCTGAAAAGTGCTTCTACTAATAAGCTGTCTCTTTTTGACTTGAGTTATCCGATCTTTTTACAGCCAGTCTAGACACCACTCTATTAGGATGTAAAATCTAGAAGAAAAACCCTTATACAATCATTTTTCCTAATATGATATGTGTTGTCTGCATTAGTTGCATTTGGACTAGTGTAATTTATCACATGGGTCGAGTCCATCAAACAAAAACACCCTGTTTTGAGACCATCATGTACAATTTCTTTGCTATTTGTTGCATTATTGAAAAGTAGTGTTGAATGTTGACTGTCTTTAGGTGAATTATTTAATAATGAATGACCTTTAATTTTTAATAAATGCTCCTTTGTCAAAGAGGAACTTTATTTCATTTACTAATTAAAAATATATATTCTTATTCTAGGGAAAAATATGACAATCTATTTAATTTTTTACTAACTAATAATAATAACAATAATAATAATAATATCTTTTATAAATTAAAGTATTTTTAAATTTTATTAGAGTCCAACTTCTTTTTTTTTGGTCGAAAAAATTATCATCTTTAGTTTTTCTTGTTCGAACATCTTAGCGACCCTAACCTTACTCCATCCTATTTCAGAAGAACCCTAGAAATCCTAGTTGTGTCGCTATTATTTTTTTTCATTTTGATCTTTTTAACTATTACTATTTTCTTTTCTTTCTAAAAGAAAGAGGGATTCTATCATGTTAAAATATTTGAAGTGTCAAACTTTTGCTAAAAAAAATCAAAACCTAGACAAATTCAAATTCATCATCATTGTCCTATAGGATCAATATGAATTCAATAGTGAGAGGTGATAAGATAGTGAGAGATGACCAATCACCTCAATTAATTATACTAAATAAGGCCATGTTACTCTTGCAGACGTGGTTTGAGAATATGGGTTACAACGGGCGAGGTGTTGTGTTCAAGCATTTGGATTTTCTATGAAGTCCAGCAATGCAGAGATATGATAGAAGCATTGGTGCATTTTTAGGATCCATCGAATAATGTATTCTGCTTTGCTGACTTTGAACTCACCTCCATTCTAGACGAAATAGGAACATTTATGGGAAAGAGTAAGAACCTTCATCGAGGAGAACCTATGATACCCAAACATGTTATTGGGAAAAGATTTTTGGAGTATTTCATATTAGTGAAATGGATATTCGTTGCCTGAATAATGGCTAGGTCATTCAAAGTTCCTTTATAAAAGATATTATTTTTACCAAAATAACCTCTACAATGGTGGGTGCCTGTAATGACCCTTCAGGTCATTTATGATAAATACGCAGTGTCTTACATCCTAGGACGTTTGGATAGTTGCCCCAAGTCATTTATGACTTGCTAGGACCGATAGTTCGGATCCCTGGCAACTCGGTCGAGAGAAATCTCAAATTCTATGTTTTAGAGCCTTAAATTTAGTACTCGTTGACTAAAGTCAACTTTCCT